>JANHFT010001445.1:126931-139421 GCA_032467955.1 Pseudoxenodon macrops
AAATGGTTATCTAACATCTTCTTAAAAACTTTCAGTGTTGGAGCATTCACAACTTCTGGAGGCAAGTTATTCCACTGATTAATTGTTCTCACTGTCATTTCTCTTTAGTTCTAAGTTGCTTCTCTCCTTGGTTAGTTTCCACCCATTGCTTCTTGTCCTACCCTCAGGTCATAGCATGTGAGGTGGCTACATTTTCTGCAGGCAAGAAAGATATTTTATTTATTTAGTTGAGTTTTTATCTGACCTTTATTATTCTTTATAAATAACTGAAGGTGCTAAGCATACCTGATGTTCCATTCACCTCCCATCTTCCCCACAATAACAACCTTGTGAAGTGGGTTGGGCTGAAAGAGAGTGATGGCCCAATGTCACCCAGCTAGTTTTTCATATCTAAGGCAATACTAGAACTCTCTCTGGTTCCTAAGCCAGCTCCTTAACCACTAGGCCAAACTGGTGCTCAATGTTCAGTATGGTTCTCAATAGCAAGATGTTTCTTTTGTTATTGGAATTACTGCTTTCAGGTGCTTTGACACATTTTTACAACGAGGCTGAGGTTTTAAAAGGCTTTTGTAGGTTTTTAGTGTTTTCGTTTTTCTTCATCTATGCATCAACATAACTTATTAAGGCGTCAAGAAATATCAATCTCTTAGATACGGGGTCACCTGATGTAATGGAATAATTCCTACTTCAATTTGTACATTCATAATATTTAGGACAGAAGAAATGATATACAGGCCACTAATGCAGTCACTGAAATAATTCATCAGCACTCACACTCAAACCAGCTCTTATGTATTTGTAGCAAATACTGTTGTTGTTTTTTAAAAAGACCTTGCTTTAATGTGACAATTTCTCTTTTGTTAAAGCTCCATTTAAAAACACATTGGCTAGCATTCTGTCCCCAGGGGTGCTGTTCTTGTGTGTTTAGAATGCTGTAATAGGCATTTTACAGCTTCTTAATTGTCTCTTGCTGGAAAAAAATGTGAAAGATTATTGCACCAGGTTAAAAATAGCAGAATAAATAAAACTATTGAGAGCCTCCTGGATCAAACACCTTTTGGTACGCATATGGCTTAATTCAAAAGCTAACACCAGGAGCTGCTCAGAATGGTTAAAATATGTAAGGATGGGGACTGCATAATAAATTGAATATAGTGGACTTGAGGTGTATCAATGATGCTCTAACAAGTAAAGTAAGGGTAAGGGTGAAGAGCATATTTGCATCTCATTTCAGGTGATAGCATCTTAACTTCTTCATTCCAGATGGAAGGGATGCTGTTTTTTATCAGTTTATTTGCTTCCTAGGCATATCTAGCTGGTCATTGTAGAAAGCTGGAGCAGAGTAAAAGAATTCTGTAGGGCTTGGATCAAATGCTTTTTATTTCCTATTTATCTATTTATTTGTCAAACACATATAAGATAACAGATATAAGTATAAACATGATTATGAATACAGGATAAGGATATGAATAAACAGGGACAGTAGGACAGGGACGGTAGGCACATTGGTGCGCTTATGCACGCCCCTTAAAGACCTCTTAGGAATGGGGTGAGGTCAACAGTAGACAATCTAAGGTTAAAGTTATGGTTTTTATAAGGTGAATATTTGGCCTCATCTAGCAGAGATCCGTACATGTTCCAACGGGATTGTAAAATGCAAAGCAGTTTTTCATCTGTGTTGCAACTATGAGCTTGTGAGTTTTGTACAGTTGTTAATGTACTATCATCTATACCATATGCCCAGTAGCTCTGTGCAATTCAGTTGCTGCCATGGACAGAGATGATAGATGCAGCTGAAATTGGTAGTTATATCCAGTGCCATTTCTTTTTAGTAGAGATTGAAATGCAAAATAAATCTAAACCGTAAATCTGGAGAGCACTCCCGTGGGACATTTTACTTCCTCCAAATTAAGACTTGGCTGTCCTTCCTGTACTTGAACACACCCAGCAAATGGAAGTCTCTCTCTTTTGTAATTGTTTCCCGCTGTTGCTTTTGTTGTTAGGGGGAAAAATACATTGAATTGAACTTGCTTTCCTGTAACATGAACCCATTATCCTGTCATCAGTTCAAATGGATTCTTCAGGCTAATAATGTGGTTCAACCATTCAAATTGAAACATTAGGTGATTCCAAGACCTAATACTGAATCTTCCCTTTTTTTCAGGTTTATATTAGATGTAACTGATGCTTCAACAGAACTGAAGAAATATTTTATCCCAGTAACAAGAAGACAAACTTGAAGCACAATAATTTTTCTGGTAGACATTTTCCTCCTGTCTCTCTCTCTTTTCAATGCAATAGATCCAGACTGCAGAGAATAATCATTTCCAAGAAAGGATTGAAGGAACTTTCAGAAGTTTCAAAATTTTGAATAATGAACAAAGATAAATTGATTTTAACTAAATAGGGCAAAGAATCAAACTCAATTTAATGCAATTTAAGTCTAACAAATTTGGAACGCATACATTGAAGAAGGCTGATATACAAACTGTGAACAACAGTTTGATAGGCTCTGATCCATTAGTAGAGATGAAACAATGACAATAGAAAAAAGGCTAAGATTTGCATTATTATTAAACCACAGGTAAGGCAAAATGCATTACTTAAAATACATTATAAAGAAATTGTGGGTGGATAGCTACTGAATAATTTAGCGAAAACAAATATTTGAGAAGCATAATCTATACTTATGTTTTGAGTTTCAAATATGTATCTTTTGTGTGCAGCCAAAGATTCACAAATGTGCTGTAGCGCCATTAAAAAAAGTCATTCTTGGATTGTACTTAAATGCGGCTATTATTTTTAAGCCCATTTGTATCTGACCTTAATATTATATCAAGTTTTTTTTTTTAATAAACTGGAATTGGATGGAAATCTTGACTTAGGGAATTACATTACACAGAACTATTTGTTATTAGTTGAGCTTAACTTTCAGGGATAATTCTTTAAATTACAGGCTGTATTTGTATGGGACTGCATGGGATCAAAGTAGTCTATTCTTCAGAAAGAAGAAAGTCTAAGTAATGTACAGTTTAAGGATCAGGAGTACCAATCTGAATTATACTGAGTTTTCTCCTGAGTTCAATTATGTTCTAACATCAGAGGCAGGGAGTCTATAGATCTGTTGAGCTAAATTGGACTAAATGGAAACATGAGAGATATCCATCAAAGAAAATACTTAAAACACAAGTACTTACTCTTTTATAAGATATACTACACAATCTTACCATTATGCATCAAGAATGTTATAGTTCATAGTGGAGAACCAACTACACTAAAGATCATTCCACTTAAGAGACCCTTTTCAAGTGGAAATTAGAACTATTATACCATCATCGAACATGTTTCATTAATTCAACTGACGGCCGACATCAGGGAGTTGAGTTTACTACTTGAAACTTTATAATGGTTTTGCTAATGCAAACTATGTGGAATCATGAGGACTAAATCCTTAAAATAAATAATGGTGGAAGTTTAAGGAAAGTAGTGCTGTCTTTTGGACAATCCAATTAACAGGGCTTATCCCGCAGTGGAATGTCTGTGTAATTTGGTTTATGGAGGTTTAGTAATTCGCCAGAACGTGCTAGTTCTACTGTGGTTTAGTGGCTAGCAAACCCTACTGAGAGGGCCAGATAATGTTCAATTCATCATTGTCTGCTCTGACGCTCATTAGAACAGCATATACGGTCATTCTTAAACTCTCAGACTGGAATGTGTGGTCACTAGTGAGTGCATGCACAGAAGCAAAATCCAAGATGGCGGCACCCATGGAGACACCGATGGGACTGGCTCCGTGACATCATCGCCAAGTTACTACTGGTTCTATAGAACTGAATAGAACCGGTAGGAACCCACCCCTGTAGTGAGTGTTAGAGGTGAAATAAATTGTACAGTACTTCAGCCTGCAGGTACGTCTCAACCTACAACCATAATGGAACTTTTTAGAAGTCATGACAGTCATAAAGCGGGTAAGTCAAGGTCTATCTGTTTATTGGGAATAGTGAATGCTGCATGGAACTCTTCATTACCACTTTAGAAACAATTATTTAAAGAGATCAGAAATATTGTCTTTTCTATACATTTTTGCTACAGCTTCTGTTTATATTTTGTCTAAATGGCTTTGTAAGATCGATTACATACATACATAGATTCTATAATTTGTATATATAATAATCAATGTAGTCATAAAAGTATTAATCAGTTGTGGGAAGGCTAATATTTGAATGCAGGGGAAACATAAATATTATTATGGATTTAGTACTTGGTTGAGCAAGTAGTCAGAGACACCCCGCTCTTAATTTGTACATTTTCCACCACTACTATTTTGCCCCTGGCTCTCTCCTCAGCTACATCTATTTTAATAGATATTTATAAATGCTTATTAATATATTTAGTTTAAAAATAAGTTCAACAAACTTAAAATCTTTACATATGGTGTTTTAAGTATCTTTTAATTTTCCTTCTTGTTTACATTACTTAATCTAATCTTTCTAAACTTCATTTCCCCTCAAATTACTGGCCAGTCATTACACTCTATTTATATTTTCTGAATTTAGCAAAAAATAAAGTTAAAAAAAACCCCCTCATGTACATACCTAATTCTTTCTCATATAAGCTACTATTGAGATGAGATCTTAAAACGTCCACACATTTACTATATTTATTTCAATTAGATGGAATTATTTAATCTCCAAATTTTCTTTGCTTCTCATATAAGTGCTCGACATCAGCGATTATACTGCTTCAATTACAAGTGCCTTATGTTCAGTTTGACTTCCTCCTCCTTCCTTTTGTGCTATGCTTTGAGCCTTTGTTGGCTTGCTATAATGTCAGTGAATTAATGCAGCGTTGCAAAAGGATATTGATAATCTCCAACGTATCTAGACCTGAACTAAAACATTTCAACAGGTTCCTTTATAGATAAATGGGATAGTTCAATGCTGCCCATTTAATCAATGAAAACAAAATGGTATCTGAAAATAAATATTGTCCAAAGGTATTTTATGTTCTTATTACATGGTAGAATATGATAATGAAGATGCTGAAATTAAGAACAATTTTGATAGTGGTTAATGCTTAAGTAACAGCTACAACACAACGAAACTTCTTTTGCACATTATGAGGTCAAGATTTGTAATCCAGAAATGTAATATTGTTTTATTCTCATCTCTGATATTTTTACATGGAGTGGCTGCAAAACGAAAAGGCATTAAGAAACAGGAGGGAAAGTGACTTTGAATGCCTCTCTGGATTGTGACTGTTCATCACATCTGAGAACAGAATTGTTCTTTCTCCCCAGTGTGAAATTAAAATCAATCGTTTTAATTCTCATGTACCCCTGGATAAGTTTGAACGTCTTTTAATGATCTTTGCAAATTAGCAGCCCATGGTCTCCTTGATTTAACTCCCAGATCCATAAGTAAATCATCAAACAATTATTGTTTTGCTGCTCCACTGATATTTCTCATAATAACTTATTCAAGCCTTCATTGCTATACTTCTACTCATTTGGCTTCAAGGGAATTGAAAAGTCTTAAATGTAGTATTTTTCCATTCAGTTGGTCTTTCCCCCCCTTTTCTGTTAACAGAATTCCTTTAGGGCTTTCTGGGCTCCAACTCAGTTATGCCAGTGGTCTCAGTGGAGGGGCATCCACTGTGTTTAAAACTAACTGAAATATAAAATCAAAGAAAAGGAAGATTTCTAAGACAAGCCAAAGAAAAGGCTTCTTCTGGGAATCACAGAAGCCTACCTCAATATTACTAATTCTCCTAAATTCATCTACTTTTAATCTGGCCATGCAAAGGACCAAATTGATTGAAGGCAGATTGAGTGTTCAATTTGCCTATTTCAGGGGTGTCAAACTCGATTTCATTGAGTGCCACATCCGGTTTGTTTTTGACCTTGGGAGGCCAGCGTGGGCCAGTTAGACATTGCTAGTGTCGGGGGCGCCTGTGGTACCCCGAGCGCTCTGCCAGCAAAAACAGGCTCCCAAGCTGTGTTTCGGCTGCGATGGCCTCCTACAACCCATTGGCAGTGAAAATGGAGTTTGGGAGTGCCACCCGCCGCCCTCATGAGATCCATTTTTGGCTGCAATGGCCTCCTGCAACCCTATGCCAACGAAAACGGAGCTCGGGAGGGCCACACGTAGCTCTCCGGAGCTCTGATTTCACTAGCAGAGGCACTGCGGCCAGTCCTTTGCTGTTTACATGGCAGCCCCGAGGGCCAGATCTAAACACCCCGCAGGCTGGATCCAGCCCCTGGGCCTTGAGTTTTGACACTCCTGACCTTTGACTCCTTCTTCAGCTGTTGGCTGACATAGATTTGGCCCGAAATTGCACAAACCATACTGATTATGGAGTCCTTGGTGTTCTCTTTGTTGTTTTCTTGCAGATATTTCATTCAATATTAAATAATGTGCCTATCCCTGAGTTCTATTCGCTTCTATTAATACTAATTAATACTAATAATCCCTGGAGAAGGAATCTTCTTCTGACTCTCATAGAGAATGACGATCGGAGATACAAGCATTTGGCCAGAAACCCAAAGCTTGTGTTGTTTTGTGAAATGTCAAACATAGAGGAAGAAAAATCCAGACAAATACACCGCATTTCTTCCTTAATTTTACCACTGGAATCAGGTGGATGCTTTGTATGGAAATCTTTATTTGATAATAAAAATAGCATTCAGAGACTCTTTCCTTCATTGTAGCTACATCATATACATTGTATTTTGTCCCAAGGAAAGAATCTTATAGTGAGTAAAGTCCACATCTACTTAGGCTACCGTCATGTATAAACCCAATCTTTCAAATAAAGCTATGAACAATGCCGTATTTATATATGCATAGGGTTTTATAAAAAAGATTGGCCCACGTACGCTTCTCATCAACACAGAAAAACAGCACTATAACTAGACCACGTGTTAAGAAATGATAATTGAAGAACAGACACCACATCCTGAGGCCTCCGAGAGTCATTTCCCACCCCACAAAAGAGGACATGATATGATATCCCAATCAACAAAATCTTCCAAGTTACTTATATTGTCTTCTGTTAAAACAGCTTTACATACCTGATTCAGTTTACATTAAAATATATCCCCGTGAATCAATTTGTTCCATTTCCCCCCCCCCAGAAATATAAACATGTAGCACATTCCTCACAGCTAAATTCTGTCATAAAAGTCTCTTTTATACAAGCAAAAAGGCAACAGTTTCTTTTTGTTTGTTTTTAACAGGCTCTGTTGATTACAATTTAAAGTCTGACAAGCCATCTTTTGTCTTTCCTTTTTCTTTATACAGTACCAGGGCAATAACAGTGATAGACTTGTAATCTTATTTTCTTTATGTATATGTGTCTGTGCACGAGCATTATGGGGGGGAAAAAAACAACACCCCAGTGAAACAGTATTACATGTACACATCAATGCACTGTAAAATAAAAAGCAGCAGTTTAAAAAAAAAATTAGTGGTCCAACAGTAACGGCAAATTTTTTTTTTTTTTGGCTCAGCTAGGCAGTAATCCATTAATTCTGCTATTGGTACTACAGTATACTTACCGCGCAAACTTGTTGCATGAAAATACCCAACAGAAAATAATCCTGAATAGGTTTATTCCACTTGTGACAGTCTGATGTAGAGCTCAAACCACAGCTTTCTCTCAAAAGAACGCCATACCACAATTTTTAACTTTTTCTTTTTCTTTTTTGACAATTTTGAAAACGTGCTTCCTTTTGTCTCAAGTAAGGGTGCACCCGAAAGGAAAAAAAAGACAAAATAATAATAATAATTAAAAAAACAACCTAGAAGCCCAGAGAAACAGTTCCATTTGGCGACAAGAGTACTTAAATGACCTGAAAGCATTTAAACTCAACCTAAGAAAGAAGTATTTGTTCCTCAAAATGCTTCTTGAGTAAGGAATCAAATTCATGTCAAGGCAAACAAGTGATACTATTCAGGCTCCAATTTCATCTGAATGGTTCTACTGGTTGAACAAGAACAACAGTGGTGCTGCCTTTGTGAAATTTCCTTAATGGTCACAATGATTGAACAAACATGATGGTTTATCCTACGCGTGATGCCATGCATGATGACTACCGATCCTTGGCCACTTTACTTCCTTTTAAAGAAGACCCAAAAGTACTTATTGTTCAATGGGACACACTATACATTCCTTAACTGCTTGTGCTGTGTAGATCTGTATAAATATCCTTCATCCCAGCAGTAGTCTCTTCAAATAGTAGCTTGAGAACTATGTTCGTTATTTGTAAAGAAAAATAAACTCCCTCCATATTAGTTCTAAGTTTTACTGATCAACCCCCTCTTCCTCCAACCCATTCTTTAGAAAATCATAAATTCATGTTTGTGATGAAGTAATCAACAAAACAGTGTGGTTGATCACACATGTTTTAACTACTGTTGGCTTGCCCACCCTAAAACTAAGAAAGGAACCACTAAGCCAGAGAAAAGTACAATGAATCTAATGCTCACAACGGTGTGTTGGGAAGGAACACAACTTTCATCACACTCTGGGATGGACATTTGGCAAATATGATTTGAAATGCATATACTTTTATGGTGTCCACACCATGTGCAAAACACGTGAATGGGTTGTGATGATTAGATTTTATTTGTGTGGTGGCTGCGAGAGGCATTTGAGGTTTGCCACCTTCCTTCCTAGGAACTCTGAATGCTGGAAAGGCCGCAAAAGTATTGTAGGTAGGGCTTCAAAAGCCACTAGATACTGAGGTCAGTGCTGCACTCTTTATAGGGTCTCCTTCTTTGTTCTGTTGGGTACCTGTTATTTTTATTTGTGTCGTATCTCAGCATGCCTTCTTCCTTCTCCCGAAAACTGACTCTGCCATTTTTATTTCGTTTATCGGGAGACCTCTCCCTTCTTCGTTCAGGGGTTTTCTCTCTCCTCCTGTCCGTTGACTTAGCCCTCCTTTCAGGAGGTGAGCTCTCCTTCTTCCTATCTGGCGATCTCCTCTGGTCCATAAGTCTTTCGAGTGATCGTCTTCTTCTGCTGGGCGAGTTATCCCGTCGGTGAGTTGGTGATCGTTCTCTTCGTTTCTCTGGAGAAAAGTCTCTCCTCCTCTCATACCTGTCTCTTCTCTCCAGAGTATTTTCAGCACTTCTTGTACCTTCTCTCCTCTTTTCAGGCGGTCTTCGTTTTTGTCCATTGATGGCCACTCTCTCGGGTTGACGCTCGTGCCTTTTCTCTGGTGACCTATCCTTTTTTCGGATTGGGATGCTATTGCTGTTTTTAGAGGTTCCATTCCATGTGTGATGCTCATTTGATTGTCTGCCGAACTCTCTGCTGCTTTTGGGGTCCTTAAAATATATCCGCTTGTCTCCATGTTGGGGTGATTTGTGAAGAACTGGTGGATAACTGGGCTCCAATGGTAAGTGTTGTTGTCTGTCGTACTGCATATTTTTCACTTCCGATACTTTTTGTGAACCTGTGGCTGGGCTGCTCCTGTTGCTGCTGGGGTCTGAAAAAAAGATAACAACACAATGTTTGGCAATGGTGGCCTGAACTTAAGAGTTGGATACCAGTCATTATTCTGAAGACTTCATTAGTAACAAAAACAAAAAAAACAAAAAAACAAGCAATTGTTAAGCAGTCAAAAAGATGCTTCCTGAAGCTTTTGTTAATTTTAGCAAAACAACAAAGGATGAGTGCTCTACATTAGTATGGATGCGTCTCAAGGCAATGTCAATCTCTAGTTAAATTCTGGTCTCTACATTATCAGGAATGGGAAAGTTAACTTTTCCGCAGCTCCAAATCAGAATATTGTTAGCCTAACATAAAGCCTTTGTAATGAACTCCTTCATAGCCTCCTTTTCTAAACAATTCCTGATAATAACTAGCGATTCAAATAATTTTTAAATATTTTA
Organism: Pseudoxenodon macrops; assembly: GCA_032467955.1. Classification (NCBI taxonomy): domain Eukaryota; kingdom Metazoa; phylum Chordata; class Lepidosauria; order Squamata; family Pseudoxenodontidae; genus Pseudoxenodon; species Pseudoxenodon macrops. The sequence goes on from JANHFT010001445.1 coordinate 136,831, forward strand.
CATTAAAAAAAAGAAAGAAAACTATTTCTGGAAGATGTCTTGTAACTTGTAACTAAGCTTTGAAGACAGACATATTTTTAATTATTTCAGAACTGATTCTCAGAAGTCTGGAATGAGATTTCCCAGAACTCTGGACAGCTGTCACTCTGATGATGCTCAGGAAGAATGAGCTATTCTTCCAGCTTTTGGGACAAAGTAAAGGTTGAAGCCCCTGCTGGGTACTTTTTTGGGGGTAGGGGTGGTTGGTTGGGGGTGGGGCAGTTATCAGTTGCTTTGGTATCATTCATGGTTCTTTTTTCCCCTTTTTATATTTTCTCCTTTCAATTGTAAGCCACCCAAAATCATTGGGCATCAGAAGACCTATAGATTGTCTGTTTTAAATAACACTCAGTGAACACACAGCTTAGCCCCTCTTTATATATATATATATAAAACACGTGCAAGCATTGAGGACAATTTTGGTTTTGCCACAATGATTGAACTTAAACACACACAATGAGAGCAGCGGGGTATGGGAAGACATGATCCAATCTTATCAATGCAACAGTCTATTTAGATCTGCAGAAATATCGGGTAAAATATTTACATTTATCCTGTTGCAGTAAACACAGATGCTGTAAGCAGAAGCAGCAAATCATCTCCCTGGAGCAACCTTTTTGTACGTACTTAGCAGTAGTTGGTTATGGATTGCTTTAAAAAATGGCAATTCAATTGCTTTGATGTTGGTACTGTAATTGTTTTATTACTTTGGGGAGGGGGACCCCACCCCCCAGATATCTTGTGTGATAACGCTTCCTAGATTCTAAGCCAAATAATTACCATGTGCCCAATAGATGTTTGAGAACATTAACAAGATAACAAGTAATCGCAAAATTCCTTGGACTCCTAAATTCCTCTCTCTTTTCTCCTGAATGTGAAATAAAATTCCCTGATGCAAGCTCTCTCCTGGACAGGCACGGTGAGCTTAGCTTTTCTGCAGGCTTTTGATGATTTGTGAGAGGAACCCATGGATCGCTTACACCACAAGACTTCGGAAATGAAGGACCACTGTTTCGTCGTCAAATGAGGCCAAGTCAATTTGGCATCTTGTGGTCTCTTGCAGAAGACCACGGGGTACTTACAATTCATGGAACTGCAGGATGCTCAGAATGAATTGCCGTATATGCAGACGTTTTAGCAAAGTGGAAAGCAAAGGTGAGAGAATTAGGCCACAGCACAGAAACACCTAGTATTGATTTTAGCTACAAACCGTAGTTTGATTATGGCCCATAAGGTAGAAGCAAGATTCCCCGAGCTTGTCATTTCTCATACATGCAGCGAGATTAGGAGGTATCATCGCTGAGGAAGGAAGAGCCCCGGCACCAAGAAAAGTAGGAGAAAGAGAAAGAAAAAAAGTAGAATGTTTAGATTCCCTATAATAAGGAGGTAAGGGGTGGGGGGAAAAAAAATCTTCATTTGTTTAAAAAAAATATTAGAATAAAGAAAATTTTATTTTTTTTCCCCAATCAGGATTGTCTAGGCATCACCCAAATATAAGGCTGCAGAAACAGCAATTGTTTAAAGCGAGACAGTGTAGTTAAAACATTGGAGGAAAAAAAGGTGACTAAACAACCCAGACAACGAAAATATCAAGTTTGGAGAGGGAGAGAAGAGAGACATAACTGGGACAGTGAAACAGAATGTCAGAGATAAAACAATTAACAATCAACAACGGCCAAAAGAAACCCATTACAGACTATGACATTGAAGAGAAGTACAAAACTCATTACAAAAATATACAGCCTTCTCAGAGAAGCGTGTTCCAATTGAGTCAGAAAAAAATATTGGAACCTCATTCATTCTTTTTTTTTTTGAGGGGGGGGACGTAATTTGTTAGTGACTGCAATGGACAGGAATGAAGCAATTCAGCCCCACCCCCCACCCCAAACGTTACAGGCACAGGACAGCAACTGGGCAGCCCCTGGCTTGAAAATGGAATTTGTTAGGGGGTTTCAAAAGCGATTTGTAGGCCAGACTGAAAAAGGAAAGAGAACAAGCTAACAAAGAGACCAAAAGAAGCTACCCTGCCCCAAAACCCTAGTGTTGAATTTTGTATCCTCAGGGCAACAGACATTCTGGAAGATTTGAAACACTTTTTGATAGGCTATATTTGCAATGTTTAGCATATGGTACAATACTTTACAGCCAAAAGAGCATAGGAAAAAGACAGAACATAAAGAACATTACACAGTTTTAGTCCTGCGGAAACATGGCCAATTAAGTGTACAACAGAAGTGCAAACACAGGAATTTTAATCATGACATGGATTAAAATGGTAGAGTGAGTTGGCTAAGCTACTAAGTCATCTGACTGTGTGAAGTTTTCAGGATGTTCTAAATAATAATAATAATAATATTAATATTAATCATAATAATAAAAAGGACAAGTCTATGTGTGGCATACTAATTGAATCCTTTTAAGAAACTGGCATTGGAGGCAACACCAGAAGAACTTTAAGGGCAATGTTCTCATCCGAAAGCATGCCAAATAACTTTGCCCTAAATCTAGGGGTGGGAAACGCTGTCCCTTTTATGACTTGTGGACTTCAACTC
>JANHFT010001445.1:148078-162704 GCA_032467955.1 Pseudoxenodon macrops
ACAAATGTATCTTGTCTTTTTATGTACACTGAGAGCACATGCACCAAAGACAAATTCCTTGTGTCCAATCACACTTGTCCAATAAAGAATTCTATTCTATTCTATTAACAGTATCTCATTTTACCTTACAAAAATTATAATGACAGAAGGAATTATATCCATGAAAAGATGCAAATGCAATAAATAGCTACCTGACCATGTAACTTTATTATAATTACAATATTTTATACCTTTTTGAAAGATATTCTCAAAGCAGTTTATAAAATAAAAGTATAGAATACAACAAATTAAAAATGTGATACAAATAAAAATAAAAATTAACTCCATTAAAATATAACAGAGAAAACGGTGGAATAAAACTTTCAAAGATTAAGAACAAATTAAGAAATAGTAATAGGGGATGGCAGATCCTGTCTTTTGTCCCTACTCATCTGACAGATGTAATTGGCAGGCATATGACAAGAGGGCTTCCATAGCTAATCTTAGCATTCAGACAAGTTCATACAGGTTTAGGATGGTATGCTACTTCCTTTGTCAGTGGGGTTTTGGATTATCAAAACAGTGTGCAAATACAACTTCAGAGCAGGTCACAAGCCAAAGAAGGATTTGAACATGCTATTCTTGTGAACTCTGAAGAATAATACTTTATTGTAAAAACCAAAGAACAGTCATTTTGGTTGTGTTCAGGAATACATTACATTCAGTAGCATTAACAAAATGATTTTGAAATGAATTAAAAACTCCATGCATTTGGATAACATACATCCTAAGCATGGTTTATCAGATAGGACCAATGCAAAGACAGCTCTATCAAATCAGTAGGTCAGCTTCAATCAGACATATTACATTTAAACCAAACCATGGACAGCTATTTTCTGGCTGGGTTGTTGGGGACAAGGTAAGCCAATAGTTGGAAGCAGGAATGTTCACTGATATCCAGATCAGTCTTTGATGTATTGTTCAACAGGTCCACTATAAATACAATCAAATAATAAAGATGTCAGGCATCACCCCATTGTCACCATCAAAATACAGGATGCGACAATTCTTCATTTCCTTCATGTCAAGGGGAAAAGAAACTCTAAAGTGGCCCAAGATTGCTTTGACAACAAAGTGGTTAAATCAGAATTAAATGAAATGTACGTACCTTTTGATTTTTATTTAAAATTGTCACTAAACAGATTATAAAGAAGAGTTTTATAAACCAAAGTAATTGCCAGTTACACTTAATTTCTTCTATATACCGTATATTTCAAACCGGAAACTAAAATGCGACAAAGAGAATAACTTCTATGAGCTCAAGTGAAAGATTTGTTACTTCTTCTATTAAGTACACAACAGAGGTGGGTTCCTAACGGTTCGGTCCAGTTCTACCAAACACTTAGTAACTTACCAGCCTGGTTCAGTAGAATCGTTAGCAACCCAGGCCTGCCACGCCCCCGAGCTGGTTCTTTTGGTGGCACCATCTTAGATTTTGCTTCTGCACATGAGCAGCTTTTTTTAAAGCACTGCGCATGCGTGTGCATGTGCAAATCATGCACACGGCCGCAGCATGCCCGAGCGAACCAGCAGTAAGAAGATTTAGAACCCACCTCTGGTACACAAATATTACCATATTAACAAAAGTGACCTAGACAGAAATTCTTTCTCTTCCAATTTATATAACTGGAAGAGAAAGTTTACAACCAAGCAGTTCCTCCAAACTAAGGACCATGGAATACCTTCTTCCTCTAAAGATACAGTACATTAGATTCCTACCCTAAAATATGCTTCCTTCCTCTTCTGCTCCAGCACCGGCAAGCTACTGGATAAACTACAGCTTGGTGATTTGCCACATTTCTTGTATAAGAGAGGATTCCAGCTGGATCAGATAGTAAATAAATGCTTTAGACTCTAGGGACAATCAACTAAATACAGTTCCTGGTTTTAACCTAAATGAACAAGTACAGTAGTCTAATCTCATAGAAGTCAGTTATCTCTATTAATATTGAGGAATAAAGGATGTTCTTCTTAGGCTGGAGTCCTTGTGAACTTTCAGAAAAACAATTCTCAATAAATAGGATTTATGAGCCAACATTCATAGGACTGCATAGTTAATATATTATCATTTCTTATCACTTCACTTATATAGACATCAGGACAAAGATGATGGGTTGCCACAGAATGTTTTTTTTTACTGAAAAATGTCTGCTTTAGAAGTATCATATTTATCCTTTATTCTCTCTTTTGAAACAATTATCTCCACAGAAAGATCTCAACAACCAAATCTTTTTGATCACTTTTTCAACAGAACAGAAGGAAATTCCATTTTAGGGATGGAAGCTTTTAATTTGCCAAAAAACATTTTTGTTACTCACTCTTGTGAAGTATTATGTAGAACAAGTTTTTCAACATTTTATTTGGCATCAGTCCTTTCTGAACCCATTATTAACTCATTGAGACCCTATGAAGAATTATTTAATTATAATATCATGTGATCTATATCAGTGCTGTCCAAATCTGATTCTCCAGACATACTGGATAATTTCCTCCACTTATTTTTCTAATATCCTTTTAAGCTATCACAACAACTTCTGGCAATAATGTTTACAACTTTGTACTGTAGATAAAGATGTAGGTTTCCTGGAAAATTTTGAATTGGAAAAAATTTCTACAGAAATTTGTTACCAGCAGTATCTACCCACCTGAGCAATTACTTTCCCCAGAGACAACCCTTTCTTAATTAAGCTAGGAACCGTCCCACTATGTGGTTATATGCAAAAAATATCAGGTAGCTACTTCTTCTTTTTCTCTACGTTTTCTCTGATAATAAACAGGGACAGGAAAAGCTGTGGGGAAGTCACAGGTTATAACTGGAATATAAGGTTATGTGAATACTCATCAAATTTAGTGAATTAATAAGCAGTTGTAGAATAGAAATCTTGTCTGGAAACACCTCAACCGTCTCTGGATTGTCCTCAAAATCTCTGTTGCTTACAACAAGCCAGCAGAGACTGTACTGTTGTCTTAAAACCAACTGAAATCAGTAGTATTTAAAAACTTAGCTTGAACACAGACAACCAAGGATGAAATCAGGGTGGATAAAATCAATAAAATAAAATAAAAGGATTTAAAAAAATTTAAATCAGATTTTAAAAAAAATCAAATTTACTTTAATAAAATGCTTTTGGAGTAAATATCCATCTAAAGATAATTTTCTATTTAAGATACATTAATAATTGAGCTTATTCAGCATGAAATGGAGCTTAGTTATGTAGCATGAGACTGTATAATCTGCAATATTTACATTTTTGGTAAACTCAACCAATGAATCCAAGCTCTGCAAGCTCAGATAACATGCACTGCATTGATGCATTCACACAATTTCACAGTAACCATGAGATAAATCATAAAACAAAGTTCAGGAATATCTCTTTATCCCATTGTTTTGCAAATCTATGTACACTACAAACTGTATGATTGTTTGAAGGGAAATGCATATGTACCACCAGGCTCTAAGTGTGAGGAGGAAGGGCAAGCAGTAAAAATGAAAGTGAAATATAATATTAAAGAGCACTTGTCATTTCAGATCCATCATGGCAATGCCTGTTAGCGGGCATCCACTCACCTGCTGCCCGCCACGTCCCTCACCTTGTTGTGTTACTGCCGCATCACCAACCGCCCCATTAAAAGTGAATGGGACTGTGGCAGAGGTGGGTTCCTACCGGTTCTATAGAACCAGTAATAACTCCGCAATGATGTCACGGAGCCGGCTCTGTCGGTTTCTCTGTGGGTGCCGCCATCTTGGATTTTGCTTCTGCAATCAATTTTTTGATTGCTGCACGCACGCTCGACCCTGAGCGAACCAGCAGTAAGAACATTCAGAACTCACCTCTGGACTGTCGGTGAGTCAACAGCGGATTAGAGGAGGAGCTGCTGCAGAACAGAGATGACAGTTGCTCTTTCAAAAATATGATGTAAATCAAGCTGATTTAAATCAAGCCTTTTTACTAGTGATTTAAATCATGATTAAATCAAATCCACCCTGATATTTCATATGGTAAAATCAGGATGGACCCTAAACATTAAAAAACCTCCAGCCCAAGTGATCTGTAATCAACTGAGCTTTTCATATACTGCTTTTTAGTAAGATATAGCAAATAGCACTCAGACTTGTATACCACTCCATAGTGTTGTTTGGCTAAGGCCCAGTTTCCTCCACCTCCACCTCCTCTTCATCAAAAGATAAATTCAGCAGGGCCATCAGACGATAAACGGTTGATGACTTAATTGCACCCATATTTTACTCCATGGATAATGACAGTGATAGTCATAAAAAGCAATTATAACAGTAATAGTTTAGTATATTTGGGGCCAATATGCCAACAAACACAACCCAAACTTAGTTTTAGCCCAAATATACTTGAGATAGACTATGCATCTAACACTCTAATCCAGAGACTAACTTGCAAACCAATTTACTACCGTAGACATCACACAACTAGGAAGCATATACACACCCAGGATACATGGATGCTCATACCAATCGGGGGGGGGGAATCAGAGCAGTTAAGTATTTTTTTTAACCTTTGCTCTCATATACAGATAGAGACACTTCTTGAAAACACTATACTGTATCTGTTTTTCTCCATAAAAGTAGCATGTTTTCTCCCCATGCCCCCGCACACAGGTAGTTCTTGACTTACAATGAAGTTACGACAGACACTCCAAAGGCGACTTACGACCAGGTTCCAAAGCTACAATGGCTGCCCTCCCTGCCAAGACAAGGCAGCATTTTGAGTGCTTGGCAACTGGCCTACATTTACGGCCATTTGTAGTGTGTTGCAGTCACATTTTTGTCAGAAACTGATGTTTACTTCCGCTTTGCAGCAAAAACCTGGCCCATAGCAAACAATGGGTTTGCTTAACAACCTCAACACTCACTTAATGACCCCTACAAAAAAGGTCCTAATATTGGATTGGTCATGTGGGTCATGACCCACATTATGACAATCACAACTTAGTGCCATAATAGCCAGGATCAATTACAGTTGTAAGTCAAGGACTACTTGTACACACAGAGAAAGAAAATCAGGAGGAGGAGACAAAACAGAGCAATGCAGCTCAGAGCAATTCAACAGCAATATTATATTGTAGGAAAGAGGGTAGGGTTTGAAAGAGAGAATGTATACTTTACCATCTCCTGGAATTATGCGTAGAGTAACCATATTTCCTGCTTCTTTAATTAGGTTGACGATGTCCGAATGTGATTTGTTGGTGATGGAGCATCCATTAACTGCCAATATCCGGTCTCCGACTTTCAGCTTCCCGCACCGGTCTGCTGGGCTCCCCTCAATAATCCGACCTATTTTGTGAGGCATGGCCACACATGCATTGCCTGCTTTTGAATTGATTTTTTGTTTTTTGCGCGTGTGCATTTTTTTAAACAAATTGTTTAAATACGTTGGGAACATGGCGAGAGGGGGAAAGGAGAAAAAGGGTTGAAAAGGGAAAGAGAAGGTTAAGGGTTAATTAATTAATGCATCAAGCAAACGTTATTAAAGGAGAGCTTTGCTGCCAGTGTTCAAAACATTGGCAATTGACTCTGTGAGTGCAAATATTAGAATGTGCTAATCAGCGCTTCCTATGCTTCTAATAGTGCTTCTCTTTTGCGCATAAGGATCTTCTTGTTACAACTCAGGATATGTTTGAATGGATTGCCACTGTGCTCAGCAGCCCTCAGAATAAAAACTCCGAGGATCCCCCTTGTAAATCCGAAATTGTTGAATGGCAACCCAAGCCTTTTTGATTTTCCTTGAACCCAACTTTGTCTCATCCTTTATCTTAACCAATGGTGCTTAAAATCTCTGCCAATGTTTTGTTCTTTCTCCGTTTTGAAAGACAATCATTGTATTGCCTACCAAGGAATGAGTTTTCTCTTAATTCAAACTCAGAAGGTTAGATTCTACAAAACAAAAAAAACTTCAGCAAGGATAAAAGCAGTAGGGAATTAGGAGTTTCTACTACAATGAATAAAGGAACTAATTGAGGCCAGGAACAAAGCCATTAAAGATGGACCAAGAGGGAATATACAGCGTTCCAAAAATGCTTACTTTCAGCACAATTTAATATAAACTGTCAACAGAATAAGTGGGAAAATTTAAAGATACCCCAAATATCTCAAGAATCTAAATACAGATAGTTGTCAATCCCTATTTCCATAGCTAATAGTTTTAGATATGCATGTTAAGGATGGGAGATTAAATGATGACAGTTAAGGGACAAGGAAAAATATGTTTACAGTACCTTTTTCCTAATCAACTCTACCAAATGTTTCTAGTACCAAAAGCTTCAGCCAGTGTGGCTAATGATGAGGAATAAGGGAAATTATTGTTCATTTTATTTTTATTTTGTTTTATATTTATGTCATGCCTTTACTAATTTTATACCAGTCTTTGGAGAGTAACAGACTCTATACCTGTAACTCTCATTATTGGGTTTGATCCACCCTAAATTTGTGCATATTTTGGATAGTTCAGAAAAGCTAGATTGAATTCTTTCCTACTGTATAATGTATAGTGAATTGTAAAATGATTTTCTATACTACTGCTGTTTTAAAACAACATTTAGAAGTAATGAAAATCTCTCTTTAATAAAAAAGGGGTTACTTTATGCACCAGTTTAATGGATTACATAATCTAACTTGCAATGATAGGTTAAGTTACACCAGGCTATTTCTCAGTTTAAGTTGAAACTATTTTTCAATATGATCACTGTGTAACAGAAATTATTTATAATTATATCTGTATATCTGTATCTTCATTTTTTTCCTGCTTATAGAGCATAGAAAACCAGTGCTTTAAAAAAAATCAAATAAGGAACTTTTAATGGCCTTGCTTCATTCCAAATTATTGATTTCTGTGTATTGACTTCTTTATATTTTATATCTTTTACAATCAATCTGAACCATTACTACTACTGCTTATTCCATTCTTCTTTGGACATTTTATTCTCCTGCCATTCTGACTTGGCTTCACATTTCTATCTTAATTTGCCAATTTTGTTTCCACAAAAATTCAGCTCTGGAATTGCAATGTGAACTAACATCAAATATAATTCTACCTTTACCTAACTTGGCTTCATCAACATTTCCTGTTCACATCTTGGTGTGTTTCTTTAGAACTTTACACATAATTGTATTTTGAAGCAGCTACTTCACTCACTTTGTATGGGGCCATAATGTCTATGGAGGCCTTATTTGTGTAAGAATGGAGATTTTATCAAACCATTCAAATATAATACGTATGTTTGTACTGTATTTGTATTAGTAATTTTAGAACTATGTCTATGTTGTGATAACATGAAAAAAATCACAATGAAAGATGAGTTAAATGACCAGCCATATACTATCCAAATACAATGAATTACTTTCATAACAGATAGCAGTAATCATGGTTTATTCGCAAATATAACCACCATACAAGAAAAATATTTCTTGATTAATTTCTAAAAATTTAGGAATAAGCAAATCTAATCCACAGGACTGTAGAAAAGACAATTTTGACCTAGTCTGACCCACTTCTGTTGACCACCTATATAAAACTATCAAGCCTCCTACAGATACAGGGTAAGCACTGTATAGCCAAGGACAAGGATTTCATGCAGAATATGGGAACAGAGGAGAAGGGAGGGATTAACTTGAAGTCAAGACATAAATCTGCTTTCGCATGGCCTTGTATGTCTAGCTTTCAAGAAACTTTCAGAAATGAACATTAATCACTGGTGTTCCAACCAAACTGGAAAAGTAAACATTTCATTACCTTTGTTTAACAGACCACTCTATCCTTTCAATAGATCTTGCAATACAATTCTCTGAGCTTGGAACATACATTTTTACCATTTTAGAGTTGCCTTCTATATTTGTGAGTTTGTACTGAATGGGTGGGATTTGAGTGGTTTCGGACTCTATTTGCCGCACAGAGGTGGGTTCCTACCGGTTCTAACCGGTTCTTTAGAATCGGTAGTAACAATGACGTCAGGGAGCCGGTTCCTTCAGTGTCTCCACGGGCGCTGCCATTTTGGATTTTGGATTGTTGTGCGCGCGCGAGGCACGACCCTGAGCGAACCGGCAAAACAATCCACAACCCACCCCTGTTGCCGCATTATTTTACCTGTTGTTATGATTTTTAATAGGCATTCACTACTTCTACTTAGGCTTTATTAAGATTGAATAATTATCTCACGTGATTCCAAGTGCTTTTTTTTTTTTAACAGTAAATGTATATGAATTCCTCAAGAGTGGAAAAGAAGTTTGAAAACTCCTCGGTTAACTAGTGGAGCGCCCAGTATGTATAGGGCTGACAGATGAAAATTGGAAGATGAATCTTTTTTTTTTGTTGCTTAAGCAATAAATATATCAACAGGCCTCTGAGTCAAGAGGTGAAACCCCATCTCTAATACATTTAGATTGATTTGGATATCAGCAGTTCTAGCTAGGTGCAGGGTTAAATCCAGATTAAAAAGCTCTAGAGATAAGAAGCTTCCATCGTATTTTTATTTATTTATTTTTATTCCGTAGGAATGTCTTAGACTATCTAAGCCTCTCAGTTCCGTCCCTGTGCCAAGAGAAATATAAATGGAATAGTGATTCACCATTGATTTAGGCTTTAGTTAATTTAAAATGTATTCAGTGCAATGGTGGGAGAATTGAAATAAGAGGGTGCAGGTGTTTGACCTGCAAGGGTCACCTGGAAGGTCAAGCCCTACCTAGAAGGTAAATGGGAAAACACTCACCGGCAAAAAGAGGTCACCTGAGAGGCTTTCCTCATGAATGGTGCCATGTTTAAAAAAGTGAATCATAAGGAATGCCATGCCAACTACACAATCCACATTGCTAGCACATATGCTTCCTTTACGGTATCTTCTTAAAAATTCCTAATCTGTTTATCTCAAGAAAAGCCATATGCTACGGAGGAGTCTTACTTTAAGCATAGGATTACACCCCCTGGTGTCTCCCCCCGCTGCCATTATTTCTGGAATCCCAATTTCAAAATGTCTCTTTTAGAAAGAAAACAAAGTCAGCACAAAACAAAAATTGTAATTCAGCTTTCAACAAGACCTGGGAGGCAAACATTTCCCAAAGCCTGGCTTTCCAATTAGGCACATTATTGAAATAGAAAGGAGCACACTTGTGAATTTTAATTACCGTTTTGTATTTGTAATTTTACTAATGTCATTCTACTCTAGTGCAGGAGTGTCAGACTCGTGTCGTCAGGGCGTCGTCACGTGAGGTAACGTGACATTTCCCCCCCCCTTCATCAAACCGGACGTGGGCGTGGCAGCATGTGACACATCCGCCCCGTGGGCCACGAGTTTGATAGCCCTGCTCTAGTGTAACAATTTAGGTTCTGTTATTAACCTAGGGTTGCTGCCTTTTCCTTTGCTCTTGTTTTGATCATCGGCGAAGGCTTACTTATTCAATAAACACTACAGATGCATTAAGGATAACCCTCCCAGCCAAAAGCGTAACTGGAGCCTTTTGAAGTTAAAATATTGATAGGAGTCACATAAACCCCGTACCAAAATCTAAATTTTAGAAGCATATTCTGTACTTACCAAAAGTTGTTCCAGCTTCTGGGCGACTAACCGAAGACACAATGACAAATCCAAAACCTTCATTCTCTCCACGCCGTATTTCAACATCATAGGGCTGGACCACAGTGCTGACCACACCACTTCCTCCGCCCCCACCACTACCAATTCCACTGGTGCTGCCACTGCCTGAACTGACAGTGTTGAGTGAGTTTTGACTCCCCTGCGGAGTGCGTTTCTCCTCAGTCAAAGAAGCTGGTTGGTTGCTGCTGTGATGAGAAGAAGCTGGAGAGGGAACCTCATTCTCTGCTTTGGGAACTGTTTGAGAAAGATGCAATCCCGGATTAACAGCTTTTCAGCAATGTCAAGTTTTTAGGAGCATTACAGAAAAATATGAAGCTGATACATTAGGTTTCTGCTTTGTATCAACTGATTACAATGGTCAACAATTAAGGAAGATGTAAGACAAAATATATTGAGAGGTGGGAGATATCTGCTATTGGGATGACTTTTAGGGAGAATCTTTTTCTACACATGTTTCTATATTCCAAAGTTCATCTGAGGCTTCTGTTTTTTATGTCCCAACTCAACAGTGGCACCCATCTGAGGGGACACTAACACTGGAGAAGAATACCCATGATCAGTTTTTGTTCAATGGTACTCAAAGATTAAGAGTGCCATTCAAAGATTTAGTGTGCCAAATTATGTTTTTCTACAATAGAATTTAGTATAGACTGACCAAAAGTTGTATCACTATTTGGAATGTGTACAATAATTCATTCTTTCTCCTTTATACTACATTTTATTATGTGTGTCCCATTTGTTTTTCACATTATGAAGAGTAATCCTAACTAACAACCACTAAGAAGATACTCTTAATACAGCCTTCAGTTAAGGAAAGGCATTCTCAGCCCTTTCCATTAAGCATGCTTCAGAGAGACATACTGAAGGCTGGAACTCTTGAATATCTGGAGGTCATCTTTGCATAGTTTGGTACCATCAAATCTTCCTCAGGTCAATTTAACCCCTGAGAAAGAGACACACACACCCCGACACACAATGCTTTATGCTAGAAATTGAGAATAAATAGCAGGAGTATGACTATGCTCATTCCTATCAGTGTAATTTTAGAAACATCTGCCGTAAACAGGTAGTTGAAATAAATGAATCTGGTCGTATCTAGCAAGGCAACTTTTATAGGAGAATATTCAGCATGAATCCTGATCACTTTGGTAATTTTGCTGAGTTACATTCAATAACTTTAGAGGTGCTACAGTAAATTTTCTTCCAAGTATTGTATTTTTACACATGTATGTGTATGTATGATAATGTTACCTAGTTTGGATAAGGAAATGTCTGCAAGAAAACAACCAAGCTCAGAGAGCACTGAAGACCCCTTAATTGTATGTTTGTCCTCCAAGTACAATACACTATTCTTCCAAGTATAGAATAGAAATAAAACACCCACACAGTCACATTGAAGCCTACCTGTGTATACCACTTTGCGTCTGATTGTTAAATTGACATGGCCTTGCTTTGCAGCTTGTTGCATAAGTTGGACTACAAGCTGGTGTGATTTTCCAACTACTGGTGTTCCATCCACGCAGATCAATTCATCTCCAGATCTCAGGCGACCATCAGCATCTGCAGCGCCCAATGGCACAATATGACCAATGTAAATCTGTGAAAAGGAAGTGAATGTATATGAGAAGAGTTGTCACTGGCTCAAGAAACAAATCAGGATTACCTACGACTGAAACACCTTTGAAAAGAAGGCTCCAAATCAGAGCTCTTATCCTAATGGATTCATACCCCAAATATCCAAAAGGACTGATCTGATTACCTAGATCTAACCTGGATCTAATATCTGTGAAACATATTCACAAAAATGATAATGAAAAAGATCGTAGTAACCAGTTGATTCCACAGGGGGAAAAATACTACTTTCCTATTGCAAACGACAAGCAAGACTGATTCATTATTTTTGGTGCAGTTTCATTCAAAAAAAAACAACCACCCCATTTTTAATTGGTATTTTATATTACAGAAATTTCCTATATTGATATTTTATATTACAGAAATTTCCTATAATATTTAATACAGAATTTCACCACAAACTCACTTTTAGTTCTTGTAGATTTCAAACCGATCTCCTAGAGGAGATCAACCCTGACTGCTCTTTAGAAGGCCAGATCCTGAAGATGAAACTCAAATACTTTGGCCACCTAATGAGAAGGAAGGACTCACTGGAGAAAAGCCCAATGCTGGGAACGATTGAGGGCAAAAGAAGAAGGGGACAACAGAAAATGAGGTGGCTGGATGGAGTCACTGAAGCAGTAGGCGTGAGCTTAAATGGACTCCAGAGGATGGTAGAGGACAGAAAGGCCTGGAGGAACGTTGTCCATGGGATCGTGATAAGTCAGACACGACTTAGCAACTAACAACAACAGCAACAACAGGAAGAACTAAAACCAAAACTAAAAGTATTAGAAATATTATTAGAGATAAAAGGCCAACACAGGTGAAATTTTTAGAAATGACTAAAACATGTCAGCATTTGGGATTGTTGTTCCCCAAAAAGGAGATCATTCAGCAACATAGATGTCATTCCACAGAAGTTCTTGTCTGTGTCATCCCGATGAAAATTTTAAATAACGTATTTTGGTTTGGAACTTCAAGTGACATGTCTTGAATGAAAGTGTTTTCTCAAGAATCATTGCTTTATGTATACAGGAAGTCCTCATTCAGTGATCACTCATTCAGCAACAGTTCAAAATTACAATGATGTTGAAATGGATGACTTGGGACCTCGTAGGTGTGGCCATTGCAGTGTCTCCACAGTCACATGATTGTGATTCAGCTGCTACTACCTCACGATTATAGTTGCAGCATCCCATGATCATATGATCATCATTTGCAACCTCTATTGCCTGCTTACTTATGACAAGCAAAATGAATGGAAAAGCCCTTCGGAGATCAAAAATGGTAATCAAATGACATCTAATGATTATGCGACCTAACAACAGTGACTGCAGCTGCCACTGTAAGTTTGCACATCCATATGACAAACTCCACTATGTGGATAATTTATGTACTTGGGAAGGGCAAGAAAACAATTAAAAATGGAAGATTATTTAAGTCTTCTTTAAAAGGAACTTTACTTTGGTCCTGTTTTACAATTTCTATACAGATTGTCCTTGACTTACAACCACAATTGAGCCCAAAATTTCTGTTGCTAAACAAAACATTTGTCAAGTGAGTTTTGCCCAGGGGTGAAATCTAAAAATGTTCCCTACCGGTTCTGTGGGTGTGGCTTATTTTGTGGGCATGGCTTGGAGGTCAGGTGACTGGGTGGGTGTGCTTTTACACTTTACACAGAACACAAAAAACGCTTACACTTTTGCACAACACAAAACAACACAACTGACTCAGACACCATGCAAAAGCAGCTGTTCTGACTCACACACAATGCAAAAGCACACAAAATGGCGCCAGCAACAGATTTAACAGATTTAACACGTTTAACAGATTTGGAGAGAACCGGTTCTATGACATCACCAGCTACTTGCAACCTACTCTATAGAACTGGTGCGAACCGGTAGGATTTCACCCCTGATCTGTGCGCTTTCTTTTCCTTGGCGGTGTAAGAATCGTAATTGTGACGGGAGTCGCAAAAAGAAAGGAAGAGTTGTGTAATCTGAAGGGTCTTTTGGGTTTCTACATCCAGAGAAGACACAACTGGACCGACTAACCCCCGTGTAGACTTCCTGGTAATCTCTGAGCTTGGTTGTTTTCTTGTAGACGTTTTGTTACCAAACTAGGTAACGTTATCAGTGCCGGTAGGGAGTGGGATGAAATGCTTGCTGGTTGTGCCCAGTTCCAGGTAAGTAATACATTCTTCGCCGGTAGTAAAAATGCTTTTAAAAAGTTTTTAAAAAAAGGTTCCCACGGTGGCACAGCTGAATGTCAAAGCTGATGAACCTGTGTTTTTTTTAACTTTTTTAAAAGCATTTTTTACTACCTATTCACCCAACTGGAAGTAAAAAAAGGCTTCAAAAAGTTTATTTTTTTAAGTGTAGACTCTCAGCTGTCTTTGACAATCAGTTGAGGGGGGAAAATGTCAACTTTAAAAAAAAACTTTTTTAAAGCATTTTTTAAAAACTAACTATTCGCGCTGTGAGGTTCATGCTTATTACAGGGGCCATTTTGTGTGAAGTCCAGCTGCTTCTGCATTGTGTGTGAGTCAGTTGTGTAGGAGTCAGTTGTATAGCTTTAGTGTTATTTTTGTGCAAAGTGTGATAGTTGGGTTTTGAGCTCTTTGTGGCTCTGTGAGGTTCATGCTTATTGCAAGAGTCATTTTGTGTGCTTTTGCATTGTGTGTGAGTCAGTTCTGTGGCTTTTGTGTTGTTTGTGTGTGAAAGTTGATTTTTGAACTCACCCAGTCACATGACCACCAAGCCACACCCACCAAGCCACACCCACAGGAAAAATTTAGATTTCACCACAGGACCAATCTCTTTATGTTGCATCACCTGCAAAGTCATGGCATCAATCATTAACCAATCCATTGCCCTCCACTTAGAGACAACCTACTCTCTAACAAACAATTTGGTTTCAGAAAAAAATAATCCATTTGTTATCTGAAACTTCTACACTATAAAAACATATAGACTACACACTTGACCAGGGCAAAGCAATATATGCAATTTACATAGACCTCTGTAAAGCCTTTGACTCAGTGGTACAAACTACTTCTAAAAATGAAAATGTTATGGCATTTCTGAACCCTGTACAAATGGATAACTGCGTTCCTCTCAAAATAGGCAACAAGTGGTCAAAATAGGAAGTGCTATATCAAATCCTATACCTGTTAACAGCAGTGTCCCCCCAAGGCAGTGTTTTAGGGCCCAATTTTTATAAATGACCTTTGCGATCATATTAAAAGCAACTGTGTCCTGTTCGCAGATGATATAAAACTCTTCAATACCACCAACAATGCTGCTACCCTTCAAAAAGACCTTGACTATGTATCAGAATGGTCAAACAAGTGGCAACT
>JANHFT010001445.1:166665-184655 GCA_032467955.1 Pseudoxenodon macrops
AAGGAGAAGGAGGGAGGGAGGGAGGAGAAAGAAGGGAGGGAGGGAAGGAAGGAACGAAGGAAGGGAAGGAAAGGGGGAGGGAAGGAAGGATACTTTACCAAGGCATTATTAAATCAAAGATATATATAATGAATGTGAGTGATATAAACTCAAACTACATGGACAGTTATGGATTTGGGAACATTTATCTGAGTGTTAATGTTATTCCTTCACTTTGTCCGACTCAGATATTCATTATCTTTTTCCAACAATGACTTAGCATCCAAATGAAAATAACAGATGTAGAAATGGTTACTGTTCTCAAATTTTAGCTGTGCTCATCATCACTGTTTCCAGGAATACAGAAACTTCATCTCTGATTGAGGTTGATTGGAGAGGGTATAAATTGGGTGTCAGCAACCTGTGGCTCCGGAGCCGCATGCAACTCTTTGGGCCTTCTGCTGTGGCTCCCTGTCAGGTGATCCCACCACTGGCTGGTCCAGCCCCTCACCCTCCCCTGCCAGTCACTCCTCCCCTGGCCTGAGGAGGTAAGGGTGACAGCGGGGGATGGAGAAGCAGCTGGGGCAGAGACAGAGAGATACAGAGAGAGAGAGACATAGAGAAATACAGAGAGAGGGGGAAGGGAGAAAGAGAGATGTCAAAAGGGTTTTGTGATTCCTGGTGTTTTTAAACAACCTGTTCTCTGCCCTAATGACTGGGTAGGTGTGGCTAGGGGGGGTCATGTGACTAGTGGAAGTGAGTGACGTCGAGTTGGCCAAGCCCACCCAGATTTTGTGGCTCCCGGTGTTTTCTTTTCTGTGGGAAACGGGTCCAAATGGCTCTTTGAGTGTTTAAGGTTGCAGACCCCTGGTGTAGGGTCTATTGCTGAGCAGGGGGTTGGATTACAAGGCTTCTAAAGTCGCTTCCAACTCTTATTATTCTGTGGCATTTTTCTACATGACAATAGTACCTCCAGTGGAAAAGTTACCTGGGAAACATCATAAAGAGACCACCAGATGTTTGCCCCAGAACGGATGTTATTGGCATTAACTTTACTATTGCTATCTAAATTGTTCCATTTTTATCTTCTGAAATATTATATGATATAGGAAGCATTAATTATCTGAGAACAAATAAAGGAGGAGTGGAATGTAATGGAAGAGAGAACCTAACATTCCTTTTGGTAGGACACATGCAAATGGTTGGAAAAGCTGCAGCCTTTTGGGTTCCATTAAATGAAAGATCCACACAACACTTTTTTCAAGGACCAGAAGATGTCCCTCTAAAAAATGAGGACAAGAAAACCCGATTCATCCAGTAAAGACTAGAGCAGATTTCCAAAGGTTGGCAATCAATTACTTTAAATGCACCCAAGATTTTGTTTGCATGTGACTATCTGCCTTGACAAGGCACTGAAATAAGTCATCATCTTCAGGAGGGAAAAAAAAACACAGCACAAAATCAGGGGTGGGAAATGGATGGAAAACAAATAAATCATTCAGACCAAGACCCAGCAAGCTATTGATGGGAAGAGGGGAGGGGAAGAGATTCTGTCAATTTCAGAAGGGGTCCATGAGGGAAATCAGGGAGACAGTAGGGAGTCCCTCTCGTGTTCTTTAACTAAAATCATCGCCTTCCTACAACACTGGATCAAAACTAAAATGAAGGAACAGAGAATTGTCTCCATCCCTGGAAGGGTTCTTGACGGTAGATCAACAATCAGAAGCACCAATTCAGAGCGGTTTGTGAGATTTGTTTGCAGCAATTTCTTCCTCCATATTTTCTGCTCCAGTGTTCCTTCCAGAAAAGATTTTTTATTTTATTATTTTACTTTCTTTTATTATTTTTATTATTAGAGCATGAACTAAAGAGTTGGAATACAAAAAAAAAGGACCTATCATCTTAACCTACCAGTGTTTATTACAATAAAGTTGCTCTAAATGCATTACTGCACTGAGCTACAGCTCAACAATTTTCTAAGCATAATGACAGAATAGTGACATGATAGGATTGGTCAATACTTAGCTATCTGAAGATTTTCTTACCGCAACTCAATTTAAATGCAAGTCAAATTTAAAAAAAATATGTGAACTTTGCCACTAACTCAAGCTGAAGGCCAATTGTATTCTAAACTAATTGGTCTTGGTTACTGCCTCTAGTTCACAAAAGCTAAAGGTTTCTTCCAATTAGGTCTAGGTGAAACATGTTAAGAGCTAGCCTGATATATGCAAAATAGCTTCCGCAGAACATTTCTGCAGCAGTTTCTCACCTATTTTAACCTGTGAACGTGATAATGCTTTCAACCCAAACTAAAGCTTTCTGTTCTTCTATTTTCTCAAATAGGAACCCTTAAGTTCTACCTATGTTGCTTGCAGTTCTTGCACAGTATAGTTAGAAAAAAATAATGAGAATAATGCCGTTTCCCCCCCTTACATTAGAGCTATTTTTAAATAGTAAAAGTAGCATGATGGCAAATGAAGTTATTTTCGTCTATCTACTGTGACTGTTCATGGAAACTTATTCCTGAAAATGTGACTGACTATAAGGAAGATGACATTTTCAAGGTTAAGAAGTTTGTTTGCTCTGGTATATTATTTCAGGCTTAGTCACTTATTCCATTTATATTAATGATTCCTTCATTGATTCTTATGCACTCATAATTCCACCCAATTATTGTTACCTCACTGATGTTATGAATTTTAATTCTGATGGTCTCTGGACAGAGCATTAATAATTGTTTGGGCTTGAAATAATCCAATCAAATATAAAATCTACTACGTGTGACTGCTTACAATTCAGTAAACACTTCTCAAAACACCCAATGCGTCCTTATTTTCATTATGGTTGACACAGTCTAGCAGTAAATTTCCTTTGACGGGAAAGGAGATAGTAAAAAGATAATGGCATCATGAACTACAAACACACATGTGCACAACAAAAGTGAATCAAAACTCATTTTACAACCTTTTGCATCAATTGATCCAAGTACATGGCTAACCTTAGCATCTGACTGAGTGGTGAGCTAAACAAAATCTAAGTCCCTACTGATATAAGTTTCCGTATGTTTGGGAGGCCATTTAATTGGTTATAGTGCTAGCTAGAGTCACTGGCTGCTAATCTGGAAGTTTTTCATCATACATGAAGTCTCAACATTATCCGATATTTGCTCTGATGCAATGATAGAAACTGACAGAGTGGCATTGGTTAGAAATAAGCCACATGGACAAAAAAAAAATGTGAAGGGGATTCCAAATTAAAAAGATCATTGCCTGTTTCTCCTCCCATTAATGTTTATTTTGAAAACGATGTTTGAAGACTGATAAGCATACCTAAATGCTGATCAGCATAATTATCATTTCAAATTAAAGGACATTTTAAAGGACTAGAAACCGTCCTGGAAGGGGGAGGAACCCTCCACCAAGTATTTCTACAAGGACTAAACTTGATTCTGTCTTCAGTCTCCCATGATGTAAGGATCAATTTTCACACCAGTGGCTTATCCATATGGACTCGTTATTGCAATCTCTCAATGATTTCATGCAAAAGTTATAAAAAGAGTTCTTAACATGGGATGAGAAGGGATGGTAACAGGTGGCTACAGGTAAACCTTTTTTTAAAAATGCTAATACTTCACTTTAGTTACAATATTTTTTTTCATTATGTTGGGTGACAGTGACACATTAAGGAAAGCATTAGTGACTCTTAGTACATTTCATGCTTCATGCCAAAATCTCCAACCAACCCAGCCACATGAACTCCCCCAAATCACAAACACTACTACATGATGGACAGCAAGACAAGATGTAAAATTCTCAACTCATTCTTACATTCTCCAAAACTCGTGGAATTGATTTCTCTTTCTCTTTCACCCTTGCTCAGTCCAGTCGTAGGCGAAGGTGACATAGCTGTGAATATTAATTTTAACATTTTGCAAAGCTTAATGAAATCCGGTTTTATTTTTTGGTTGATTAAGTTCAATTTTGCATCTGTTTTCATATCTATCAAAACACCCCCAAAGTTACAGCTCCCAAGGATTACAACAGACATACCAAATAGAGCTGAAAAATTTGAAATTGGAATAATTGGATCAAAATTTAAGATGCAAACATGTTCTAACTAGGTTTTAGAAAAAAGAATCAAGAAGCATTTCTTGATTTTGATTACATGAATTCCTACAGGGTTAGAAAACAAAATCTACAGAAAATTACATTTGATGATTTTCAATAAAATATTGATTTATTGCACACTTTTAAAATGAGAGGTACCCAGAAACAGGAGGAAGTTGAATAAAAATTTGCCTTGCGTTGTTTTAGAACTCCTGCTGCAATAAAACATTTTTGCAACTTTTTATTATAATGAATACTCATTACTTGTACATGAAGTAATCCTGCCAGCATAGCTTTTGATATTAATATACATGTAGGCTCAGCTGATACACAGTTTTCCAAAATTATGAATAAAGCTGTGGTGACATCAATTATATAAACTTCTATGAGAAATTTCAATTAATCTGGAAGCCATTGACCAGTTCAAGGAGCACTAGCCTAATAACAGACAGATTCAGCTCCTTACATATTCAATGTGTAGTCCTCAATGGAACTACATCTTCAGTAAGGCATTTGATAAAGTAGACCACAACATACTACTTGATAAGATAGAAAAATACGGGTTAGACAGCATCATCACCTGATGGATTTGTAACTGATCAACCACATTCAATGTATAGTCCTCAATGGAACTGCATCTACATGGAGGGAAGTATGTAGTAGGGTATCCCAAGGTTCTAGCTTAGGCCCAGTACTCTTCAATATCATCATCAATGATTTAGATGAGACGATAGAAGAGGGACATCTAATTTGCAGATGATACCAAGCTGGCAGAAATAGCCAGCACTCCAGAAGATAGACTTAAGATATGGAAGGATCTTGACAGGCTTGAATATTGGGCACTATCTAACAAAATGAAATTCAATGGTGAAAAAAGTAAGGTTCTACATTTAGGCATAGGTATAGTATAGGTAGTATCTGGCTCATTAGTAGCAAATGTGAGAGGAATCTTGGAGTCCTAGTGGATAATCAGGTATGAGCCATCATTGTGCTGCAGCTGCCAAAAAAGCCAACACGGTTCTAGGCTGCATTAACAGAAGGATAGAATCAAGATCACATGAAGTATTAATATCACTTTATAATGTCTTCGGTAAAGTCACACTTGGAATACTGTTGGGCACTGCAATACACTATTCTATCCAAAGTTTTGAATAAAAAAAGTCTGGATTCAAAATGAATGTGAAAATGAACTCTTGCTGCAGTTTTATTTCAAGGTCTGTAGCAGACCTAGACAGAGTCCTCTAGCAAGTAAAGACTGCTGCCCATGGCTTAAAGCCTACCAAGCTACGCAGTCCAAATTCCGAGGCAAAACTTGACCTTTCTTTGACAGCTTAAAACTGTCAAAGTATTTCCTCTTGGAGAAATAACGCACCTATTTTGCTAAAACAAAAACCACACAATCTCAAGCCTTTATTTCTTTTCTATTTTTTTCTTTTAAACTCAAATGTTGCCTTTGTCCTTTCTAGTTACATTGCCACACGAATGGTCATACCCCTCAGAACAGTGGTGGAATTCAATTTTTTTTACTACCAATTCTGTGGGTGTGGCTTGGTGGGCATAGCAGGGAAAGGATACTGCAAAATCCCTCCCCACTCCTGGGGGAAGGATATTGCAAAATCTCCATTCCCACCCCACTCTGGTGCCAGCCAGAGGTGGTATTTGTCTGTTCTCTGAACTACTCAAAATTTACGCTACCGGTTCTCCAGAACCTGCCAGAACCTGCCGAATTTCACCCCTGCCTCAGAAGCTGGGCACTTTTACAAATAGAGTAACAGTAACTCTTAGGATTTTCAAATAGGATACAGGCAGTCTTCGACTTAAAATAATCCATTTAGGAACCGTCCAAAGTTGCAACGGGACCTAACAAAGTGACCTTTGACCAGTCTTCACACTTACAAAGTGTGCAAGGAGTCGTAGCATCCCCACACAGTCATGTGATCAAAATCCAGGTACTTGGCAACTGGCGTGTATTTACAATGGTTGCAGTGTCTCAGGGTCATGTGACCACCGTTTGTGACCTTCCCAGCCAGCTTTGTTTAATAACCGCATGATTCAGTTGACAAATAGGGTGGTTTCCTCATCAACCGTGCCCCCTCAAAAAAAGGTCACAAAATTGGGAATCATTTGTTATGAAGAGCCGAGATGATGCAGTGGTTAGAGTGAAGTACTGCAGGCTACTTCTGCTGACTGCCGATTGCCAGCAGTTTGGCAGTACGAATCTCACTTGACTTGGCCTTCCAACCTTCTGAGGTCGGGTAAAAGGAAGACCCAGATTGTTGGGGGCAATAGGTTGACTCTGTAAACTGCTTAGAGGGCTGTAAAGCACTGTAAAACGGTGCATAATCCTAAGTGCTTTTTATTAAGCAAAGTCACTTAAGCTCAGCAATGGAAATTCTCGTCCCAATTACTGTCGTAAATTGAGGACTAGCTGTATGTTTAAATGTGGTTGCTTGTTTCCTAGGCATGCAAGGATAAGCCCTTCAAACCTTTCCCTAACACAGAAGCCAACACTTTGGTTTAAAGCTGCATCATCAAAAATGTCCCATTTCTCTTGCTCTCACATTTTTCAAACTTATCTAATTATGGATTAAGGAACTGCTTCATGTGCTTTTCTGTTTATCTGATTTACAAGCCGCACATCTAGTGTGTGACTGCAAATAAAATCCAAATATTAAAAAAAGAGAATGCAATAGTTGTTAAAGCTCTTAAAAAAAGGTTTAAACCCACTTCTGCATTGTTTTAATTAAAGCTTGCTTAAGCCTTTCAAAGGGGTTCATTAACACATCTGCAATTCAGATTAATTCATTTTGTCACTGCTGCTTTGACAGATGGCCCCTACATAGGATACGGCAGCTTTGTAAAGCATGCAGGAAGCACAATAACAGATTGCAGCAATCCTCAAGGAAATTTTAGACTAAGACACCAAAACAAAGAGGAGGGAGAAAAAAAAGCAACTTCTGCTAAATCTATGTTTTTAAGAAATAGGTTGCTTATTTGGATTCAGGGCACAGCATTTGCTGAATAGGTAAATTTATTTATTTATTGTCATTGTACGTATATACACAGTATACCAATACAGCGAAATTCGTATAACACCCAGAGGCCAGACCAACACACATGACAATCCCCAAACACCCCCACCCATGAAAAAATTCCCCATCCCTAATATTCTAAATATTAGTTCTTGTCAGTTTTTATTCTGTATTATCTATATATATATATATCTACCTCTCTATATCTCTATCTATCAATCCATTCAGACAGACAGCCACACACAATACAAGGATAATTGCCTATTATGTTCAAAGGGACAACTCATATACATATGACAGTGAGAAAGCAAACAATATATTAATTGTGGGCCACTCCTCAGATATCATGAGGTAAGTAATTTGTTTTCATACAAGAGAAAAGTAGCTGGTTTGTTTGCTAAGGTTGAGCTCCATTATAGTTTTGGAACTGTCTAGTAACATAATGTTGATAATAACAACTATATACTTGAAATTGACCCAAGATTACTGACCATATAATGGTGATTTGGACATAAATAATATAAAACCCATCTTAGTGGTCTCACAAAGACCATTTGTATTAGCATACATATGTTAATAAACATTCTAAAACATGCCATTTCCTGGAACAATATTACACAGACTTTTATCATAATTTTTTTTATTTTCAGCTCCGTTTGTAAAGAATGGGGATGTTTGCATTTGATCAATTTACATACTCTACAGTTCACAAGTGGAATGATTCTGCTTTTCTATTGATATCTGCAGGTTGGTTATTCAGTGTTCTGAGTTATCCTAAATTACATTCAGTTGTACTTTTTGGTCATTACTTTTGCATGCTTCTTGACTGGCACAGAAACCATCCCTTAGTCTTATGGAAAGCATACTGAAACATATTCTGCTGTCTTGACTGACTGTAAACACAGTTAATATTGTAAATGATGTACCTATGGATTTATATGATACTGTAGTTACTTTGAACGTATCTGGATATACTGATGCTTCCAGTTACTCAGAAAAATAGTATCACCACCATCTTTTAAAATTATCACATAGTTGGTGGACCTGTCACATACATGTTGGATCTAAGACAGGATCCAGGTTCAAATTTCAAGGCAAGGAACTTCATTTAAAACACTGTACATCTGGAATGTACAGGCTATTTCAGAGTTGATCAATGGTGAACACTACTTTATTAAGAATTACTAAGTAGAGATCAAAATTGCATTAACTGCAGATTCTTTAAATTACCAAGAGACTGGACTACATTCTTTGAAGTCCATTTATATTTTATGATCCTATGACCTGAATCTTCTGCTAATTCTTATTTCTGTTACCTTATGTAGTGCTTTAATCTGTATGTTTGATTATTTTATATTTGAGCACTTAAAAAAATAGCCAAAGCATTTTGATTAAATGTTTTAAAATAAGCCACTTACTCTTTAATGTAGGTAGAATAAGGGATGACTGAATTTCATTGAAGAGAAAAAGAAGGCATTGCATTGCTAATGGCAGAAATTTTATGGTTGAAGGAATGGACACCATCAAGAAAGTAAGAAGTACTCTTTTGATTTGCATTATTACTACTTATTAATATTTATTACTTGAATATCCAAAGATTGGAAGCAATCAATATATTGATTCGAAATTTCTTGTGAAGCCATTTTGGTATTCTTGAGAACTCTTACTTTTAGCAGAATATTTTTAGCCAAAGCATCAATTTCTCCAATAGCAACTCCAATCAGAGTCATACAAGAGTGTGGGGACTTGATGCTCTGTTAGCCTTGCTGTTTTCTTGCAGATGTTTCATTAGCAAACTAGGTAACATCATCAGTGCTAATAGGAAGTGAAGTTAGCTCTCATTTTACAGTCTAGTGGCTTGCCCAATTAGTGTTGGTGGGAGTGGTCTTGGTGGTTCCTTGATTGAACAGGTGTTTACTGTTAGTTAGTTTGGCAGCTCCTTTTTTGGGGTATTGTCTGCTTCTTGATTGTTGGGTCTAATGTTAATCTTGGTGTTAATCTATGCTTATCTGGGTATTGATTGCTGGTGAGGAGGTGTTTTGGTCTTTTTGGCTTTTTCACTGTCTCTTGAATGGCATGTAGATGTTGTTTATGTCAATATGCCAGTTAATGGCCAATCTGTCTGAGTCCCAGGTTTCCAGGAATTCTCTATGGTTCTAGACTTGGTTTGGTCTAAAATGCTCATAGTTCCCCAGTTAAACCTATGGTTAAGTATTGTGAAATTAACGGATTTTCATTATGTCTTCTGACTGCTAGTTGATGTTCATGGATGTGTTCTGCCAATCTTCTGCTGAGACATGGGAGGTTTCATGGAATTTTCATTTAAAGAAAGATTGTGTATTTGTGCAGCATCAGCCAATGAAGACATTGGACAAATTCTTTTTGACTGCAAATTGACTGTACTCTGCAGAAAGGGCTTCTTGCTTAGATTCTTAGGAGCCATAGTGGTGGAGTGGTTAAAATGCAGTATTGCAGGCTAACTCTGCCCACTGCCAGTAGTTCAATCCTGATTGGCTCAAGCCTTCCTTGACTCAGCCTTCCAAGGCCAGTAAAATGAGGATCCAGATTGCTGGGGCCAATATTTTGACTCTAATCTGCTTAGAGACTGCTATAAAGCACTACGAAATGGTATATATTGTAAGTCCAAGCGCTATTGCTATTTGAAAACTAAAGAATGCTGGGGCAGTCAGGAGAAACTGTCTTACTTCATGCAGGGAATGAACCTGCATATCGCTAGTAAGATGCACGCTTTATTTCAAAGGCCATTTCAAAGAGGACAGAATTTAGATCAGTTTGGGGTTAATTGCAGGGATGCCAACTTACTATGAACATGTCCTATTGTTTTCTTTGTACCTACTTGTATATTTGTATTAGTTTTATTGATTTAGTAATTTGATAAATGGGTAAATCAATAAAGGTTGTATTGTATTGTGTTGTGTTGTGTTCCCTTTAAGACAAATAAAGATTTGCACAGATTTGCTGAAATATCTCTGTGATTAAATCCTCCATCACCAGCTACCTGAACATCAGAAGCAGCCTGCTTTGTGAAATGCAGGAGCATTTTAGCAGTCTGCACACACAGTGCTCTGAAGAAATAGGCTATTTTTATTCTGAAAGATTAAGATACTATTGGTATCTCTGCCTCAAGTAAGGAGAAGCCTAGGAGTAAAAATAATACCAGGGAACACTGCAAATTCAAGTTGTGTCCTGTTGTGGGAGAGCAGATTCATTTACCTGCGTAGAGCAAAGTATATTTTAAGAAGATTCACCTCTCATTGCCGATACAGATTTGAAATATCCAGGAAGATTTTTCCGGATGGCTTTATCTGGCTTATGCAAAGGCTATGCCCACTGTTCTAACTGTATACACTGCACTGTATACACTTCTTATCCAAAACATTCTTCAGAAGTCTTAAGTAATTTTGGGGCACAAGGAAATCATCTACATTTGGGAGGTGTGGTGTTAGAATTGTTTTCTGATCTCAGGAAATACACACACACACACACACACAAATAGTCAATTGAGAACTAGTTAAAGGAAAGCCTAGGGAACCAATAGGTTTCTAAGCAATAAAAATTGTTCTGTGTCTAAAGTATGGCAAAATTTGGGTGGTAATCCACATAAGGGGTGGACCATCAGCACATTGAAAGAATGCACATCAGCCCTAAGACAGTCTGCCCAAGGAGGGCTGCAAAAGGTGAATTTCACAAGCAGTCCACTCTCGTTTGCATTTCTGGGATGGATCAAACTGAGCAGTTGGTTGTCAGCCGCCCATCAATTCTTGTATGAACCAAAGTCCCCAAAACAGCTTTTGTTGTTTGATGGTATAAGCGGTATTGTTGTGGGATATAAGCTGTTCCGAGTAATTGCAATTGACTGTTTGTAATTAAGATGTTCCAGATGTTCAGACTGGATTGGGCATTTTTATCTACTTATCGAGTCCTTCCCAAGAACTGGGATAGGCAGATGTGGATGTTTGATAGTGTTACAGATGTCATCACATGATGCAAACTGTTCCAAGTAAAGTTGCCTTTTGGAATTGACTGATGGTGAATTTGACAATGTTGACGGTGCTCCAATTGGTTTGAGATTGTACTCGATGGATTTATTGCTATTGGTGGTGGGATTATTATTACTATTTCTTTTATTCATTAAACATGAAACTCAGTCGACTGAACATTTAAAATGTGTCACAAATACCATTGACTGGTATTTACCTCTTTAATGGAAAGTTATTGTTGTTGTTGTTATTATTATTATTATTGTGACAATTCTATCATTGGAAAACCTGAAGGACTAGATTAAAGACAATTCATCATGGAGAAAATCTATGTGGTCACGAAGAATCAACATCAACCTGATAACATATACCGGTAATCGCTCAATCAGGATTAAAATATCTAAGGTTATTCTCTTGCTTCTATTTCCCTTATAATCTTAGTAATATTCAGTAATATTCTTTATTTTGTTGGTTTTTATTGTCAGTGTTTCTCTATGCATTATTTTGTTAAAATGCAAAATATTTTAAAGCAAAGGATAATTCTTCTAATAAATTTAAGTTTCTCAAATAATGATCAGTTGGGAATAGCCACTTTAAATGGTATATAACAGCAAAACTGAAATAATAGTAAAAATTAACATTTCAAGGAATTTGAACTTTGAAAATTTCAAAATTTAAAATGAGAGTGTTCTAAGCTAATTCTGATAAACTAACTTAACTCATTTCTAAAAAAAAGCGCTAAAGTTTTTAAAAGTGTTCCTACATTTTAAAAAGCAAATATACTGTTAAAATATGCATGAGATCATAAAACCCTATGCAAGTGTCAATGGTCATACAATTTACAGCACTTCCACCGGCTGCTTTTGTTCAACCCAGCTGGAACAATATTACGATGAGAAACCCTCTTTAATCCATCTACCAGCCTTTGAGGTCCTGATGTGCAAGAAAATACTCTTGCATTAAAAAAAAAAAAAATCTCAGTAGGCCTCAGTAATATACTAAAAGAGAATTTGATTTTGAAAATACTTTCAAAACCCCTTTCTTTCTGGAGATGCATGGAGTATGGAGAAGTCGAGTGTGGAGGAAGGAAGGGCCACACTTAAGTCATCTAGGAACTGGATAAACCTATGTATGAATATTTTGTCTTTCATTATATACTTGATATATAAAGTATATTTATAGATGACATTATATGTCCTCAGAAGCTGCATCCATCCCGACTTCCTCTGCTTCCATTTACATTACATTTCAAGGAAAAACATCATTTACTTTCTTCTTCTTCTTCTCTTAAATGGGGGAACTGTCAGCATCCAGGGAAGTCTTTGAATAATGGAAAGTTAAAGAGCAGGTAACAACAAAGCAGCACATTCACTGCGATCTCCAGCAACAAAGAATCCCCCTTGCCCAATATTAAGGAGTCCAAAACTCCTAAAATGCATGTAACTTGTGTTGTCTAAATATGTAGATGGAGAAGTTGAGAAACACACACACGCACGCAGGGGAGAACAGATTTCAGCTGAAACTGTTCAGCTTATTCTAATTAGTAATTAGCTATTTCTAATAACCCGTTTAGTTGGCAGTATTATAGATAGGTATGGGGGAGGGGCTCTTAGACAAATGTGGTCTAGTGATTACGGCACTGGCTAGAACCAGGCGACGCTGAGTTCTAGTCCCACTTTACTCATCTTTGGTTGTCGTGGGGAAAATTGGAGGAGGAAGGAGTACTATATATATATTTGCAGGCTGGAGTTATTTATAAAAATAATAATAAAGGGATAAAAATAAATAAATAATAAATGTTGATGAGATTGGACTACCATTTGTCGGAA
Organism: Pseudoxenodon macrops; assembly: GCA_032467955.1. Classification (NCBI taxonomy): domain Eukaryota; kingdom Metazoa; phylum Chordata; class Lepidosauria; order Squamata; family Pseudoxenodontidae; genus Pseudoxenodon; species Pseudoxenodon macrops. Next base: position 179,613 of record JANHFT010001445.1, read on the forward strand.
ATGTTGTAGGGTCTCCTTCTTGAGCAGGAGGTTGGACTAGATGACCTACAAGGTCCCTTCCAACTCTGTTAATCTAATGTTACTGCAGGGATGATTGAGGGAGGGAACAGGAGACAAAAAACTCCACATAATAGAAGTTGCATGATGAGAATGCAAAACTTTCACAGATCTTTTTAGGCCAAGCTACATGCTTATATTAAATGTGCAACTAATAAGCCCCCGGATAATAGGGGGCAGTTTCCCCTTGTAATCTGCATTAGAATTGTAGTGGATTTAGAATATCAAGAGTTGTGAATGTCCTTAATATCACATAGGATTACATTCCCAGTTTTTCGGTCAACTGCTACCTCCCTTGAGTCATTGTCACTTAAAAATTGTGCAGCCAACCCTGCTACCCGCTTCCTAAGCTAAAAAAAGACAAGACGCCCAAGTGAAGGAAAAACAGAAGAAAATCATTTCTTCAAATCTAGAAGGGAATGGTAAATCATAAAGTAGCACTTTACGCAAACCTCGTAGGGCAGATTTTCCTTTGCTCGTGTGATTGTTTGGCCACTGGGATTCTTGTCATTGTTTTCTAACAGCATTTCTCGACCCTGGCCACTTGAAGATGTGTGGGATACATTTCTCAGAGTACCCCAATCCAGAGGTGGGTTTCTATAGAACCGGTAGTAACTCCGTGATGACATCAAAGAGCTGGTTCCATCGGTGTCTCCATGGGCGCCGCCATCTTGGATTTTGCTTCTGCGCATGCAAAGCTATTTTTTTATTGCCACGCTCATGCGTTTGAGAGAACCTGAGAGAACCAGCAGTAAAAGGATTCAGAACCCACCTCTGCCCCAATCATACTGGGCAATTGCTAGCAGGGGAATTATGGGAATTGAAGTCCACACATCTTTAAGTGGCCAAGGTTGAGAAATACTGTTTTATAGGATGAGAAGGGACAAGGCCTAGTCCTGCATCTGCTCCTTTTCTGGCCTATTGTTAAATAGATCAGGTGGCCTCCCTCGGCTCCGAGGTTCTCCCTAGAAAGTAGGGTTTAACCTTGGTCTTCTGATCATCAGAAACCAATGCTTAACTGTTTCCTACTCTAAAACAGTTGAACATTTTGAGAGGGAGAGGAGATGCTACTAATTTGTTGAGTAGACAAAGGAAGGAGGAACCTCAGGTATAGAAAGGCTGTATAGTCCAGAACAATCTATGGGCAGTTAATAAGTCGAACATATTTTTTATCCCAGGTTTCCAATAATTGCAACACAAAAATAAATTTGTTAATGTTTTATGGAAAATGTACTTTTAAGCTCAGAATAGCATTTGTCCTTTTTGGAGAAACTTTGGGTCTAGTTCTTAGCCTGCAGACATCCACCCACATCTTAATGTATAAGCCCGTCCTTTGCCATTCCCTTAGAACAAATATAAGTAATACGATAGGAACAGCCAAGCAATAAAGAGACTTTGGCATTGTTTTAGCCCCAAAGTCTCTACCAACGTTTTCCTACCCTTCATGCAATACATTCAACACTGATTTTATTTTAAGTCCATTCAGTTCACTGCAGACAATGCAAAATCCAACTCTACATGATAAATGGCACTTTTTTACGTAGGTAGTTTCAAAGCCCTAAGTCACTCTTAAATGATAATTCATGCTGTAAAAGATGCTATTTTTTAAAAAAAATCCATTATTTAAAATCAAAAGTATATTCATTGACATCTATTTTTAATACTTATTGTTTACTTATTGTTTGTTTATTTATTTACTTTATTTGTATCACGCTCTGTCCCAAGAGTATATTGGCTCATCATAAAATAATCCATCAATAAAAGAGGGGGGGGGGGGAAGAAATGCATTAAAATAGGCAGAATAATAAATAAACAAAATCCTTTGGAATCAAATCAACCCTCTATTGAATTATTTGTGGACTGAATCTATTAATAACTAAAATAAAAGCTTCTTACTGTATTTATTTGTTTTCTGCATTGATGGAACAACACATAATAATAAAGACAAGCACAGCTTGGCAGAAAGTCACTCAGCCATGCACCTGTATTTTTTTTTTTTAAACCTTAGGATTAGAGCATCTTTGGATTTAAACCTTTGCATTTCAAATAGCCAACTAGGAAATGTTAACCTGACTAATGAAAAATAATGAAAAATAATGGAATAATTGAACCCACAAGGACCTGATGCTCCTACCCAAAGATTCTTTAAGCATACTACTGTGATGCTCAATTGCAACCAATTCCTTAATTAACCCTTTGCAAGATCAAGTCTTGAGAGCGTAAGATTTTGTAGAGATTAGCTACAAACAGGAAAAACTGCCCACTTTTGTCAATTATGAGGAAAGCATTTGGACAATCTATACCAGGGGTGTCAAACTCGTGGGCCGGATGCGTCACTCATGGGCCACGCCCACCCCCGGTTTAGCAAAGCGGAAAAAAGTCACGATACGTCATGTGACGACGCGAGTTTGACACCCTTGATCTATACAATATATCTCCTTTTAGGAATGGATTTATTTTTAAATGAAAAAGAGAAATAAACAGACATCCCCCCTCCCCCCAAAAAGCCTTAATACTGAAAACACGTGTCCTTCTTTGCTCATCATTAAGCCCTCAATCTACCTCTTGCAAGTAAGCAATGCTCCTCCAATTACAGATAGTTTGCTAATCTTCCGAGTTGCAAAATATTGGTTTCTTTCCCCACCCATTTTCAGCCACAGCCAGCATAGCATCCCTTGCTCACATATCCCACGAATGTAATCAAAGGCAAATTTATTCTTTTCAGTCCGAGCAAACGTCTTCCCCAAGTCAGAAGTTGATCATCATGAATAGACGCTGCTGTCTAAAGCTGCCATTAGCATAATAATATCTCGCGGCATACTCACGTCGGCTTTCATACATGCTCCTGGACTGGGCCCAGATTTTGAATGGATCTGGCTTCTTCTGCCCTGCGTTGTCCGGCTGGTCTGTCGCTGGTGTTTCAGGAACAGGGTATTCGGGAAGCACCTGAGTGCTGTGAATCGGTGAAGCCGTGTGGGTGCTGTGGTGGCTGGAGACGCTGTGCTGAGAGCTGTTTTGGCTGTCTTTCCTTTCAAGTGGTTGCTGTCCAGGAAGAGAGCCAGAAAAGAAGGAAGAGTAGGGATGGGGTGGGGAATCCCAAGAAGGTTAATGATCTGCAAGCAAGCAATTTCCCTTAGCCCTTCCTCCCCCCCACCTCCCAGCTTCAGTATTTCTGCAAGTTCCTAAATATATATATAAGGGCACTTTGGGGCTTTGGCGATTTCCATTTTTTTGCTGAGCGCAGGAAAAAATAGACAGAATGACGGAGGAAGAGAAAGTCATCCATCGCTAACCACACTGGCATCCCTCCGATGCTACACAGGCACATTTCCCAATGCAGGATTCTGTATGGATTAGGAACTCAAAACTTCTGCTGAGGACAGCATTTCAAACCCAGGAATAGGAACAAGGAATGGATCATATCAGATAGGTTCAAACACTTTCTCTTTGGTACGTACAAAGGCTCAGTGGCTCTCTCCCCTTCTCCTCTAAATACTGTACACAGCACAAGCAGATACACAAAGTTTCTCTTGCCATCCTAACGAAGCTGAGACTTCTACTCAAACATAGCTTTTTTCTCAGACAAGAAAAACGGCTACCAGAAATTAAATTTGAAGGGTGCAACGTTTCTTGTTTTAGATTCTTAATCTGCTTTTCGCCAGGAAAACTGTCTACCTTACTTTAATAACCCCCTGAACCAGAATCAATACATATAAGAGACAGAACCAGGGACAACAAACCTATGTTGCCCTTGAAGGTTAGATACCTAAAATCAAAATTGCTCTGAATTCTTTCATTGGTACAAAAGCAGAATTCTTTGCCAACTGAAATCCATTAGTCTCTAATAAGAGATGTCAAGTGTCATATCCTGAATTCTCTTTCAATTCTGATATCTTACAATAGATGGTTAAACATCGGACAAAAAAAATCCATTGTGGGAATTAGATCGGCCATCTATAAGTTATTACAACGTTTATAGATTCACTGAAATGAAATTTACAGAAGAGATTCTCATTCTATATGAATGATAATGCCAAAACAATATGAGCATAAATGACATCAACTTCAGGGGAACAAAGCTGTGTGTGCAACTACGCGGATTCTATTTATCTCCCATACATCAGTAGTCATGACAGCTCAAAATCAATATACATTACAATAACCCAGGTCTGGAATAATTCCACTGTATGTAAGAATATTCAGACGCATCACAAATATGAAACAAAATCTCACAATAATGCTTGAAACCAAACCAAGCCAAATTTCCAAACTCTGAAAATCATTATCCTCTTATTCGAAGTATCTTATGATAGCTAGAAATATTTGGATTATTTTCTACATCATGTTTTAAGATACTTGTGGGATAGAAAGCATGTTGTTGTTGAGTAAGGACACTTTCTTTAAATCCAATACATTTGGGCAACACAAATAACATTAAAAGAGATAAGACAATGGTTTTCAAAGAAGCTTGTCTGCTCATGCTAATCTTTTCACTGAAAGAGAACTCCAAATGACAGTCTAGAAACACTGAATTAATCTATCAATGCCAATTATTTTCATATGCTTCGAAGCACAATTTTATAACATCATCACTAATATGAAATATAAAAGAAAACAGACAGAACAACTAAATTGTAGCTCTTACATCTTAGTACAAAAATATCTTTAAAAAGCAAGGGCTTGGCCAAAACACATTGAAATAACATGTCAGAAAAACAATATGTTGGAAAAACATCTCTTTTAGGATGCTTCTTTGGTGGAAAAAGTGCAACAATATCTTCCACTAATCCCATCTATAATCAACTTCAGCTTTCTGGTGGAAGCTGCAGGCAATCACTCTTTCTCCCTACCATATCTTTTCCCAAAATCTGATTTATGACACCATGTTGTAGACCAGTGGTTCTTAACTTGGGTTCGATTGAACCCCAGGGGTTCGGTGAGTCAGTCTCGGGGGTTCGGCGGAGGTCAAGACACACACCCGACTCA
>JANHFT010001445.1:184755-198566 GCA_032467955.1 Pseudoxenodon macrops
AATTAAGAAGGGTTCGGTGAATGCGCATATGAAACTGGTGGGGGTCAGTACCTCCAACAAGGTTAAGAACCACTGTTGTAGACAAACCTGATTGGCTACTTGCTTTTCTAAACTGATTGACAGGAAGAAAATACTGCTAGGAGTTCCAACCTGTAACATCTCTAAGGTGGAATTTCTACCGCAGTGTGTGTCCTTGCTGATTAGGATCATGCTTCCAACTGAGGAAGAAGACTATAATACAATTATGAAAAATTATGCCAGCGAGAACCTGCCAAAAGGAATAGGGAATGTGAGCAAGCAGGAGAAAATGTAATTATGGAGTTGGAAACTACAATCTGGAGCTACCTAAACTCACTTCATTGTCAAAAATATTCAGCGCTCCAAAATGCTTTGTCTGAAATATGTAGCTTATTTAAAAAGAAAAGTTTTAGAAGAGCTTTTTGGTAGCGTTTCATAAATAATATATTCATTGATTATTCTAACAGCATTTTTATATCACTGACTCCCCTGGCAGTTGATTAAAAAAAAAACCCGACCTAAACCCATAGAAACAATGCTAAAAAAAGACATCATCCCAATATCAAAACAGTGAAATCTATTACCCAGAAAATAAGATCTCCCCGGATAATAAACCTAATCAGGTTTTTGAGTGCATGCACTAAAATAAGCCATCCCCCCAAAAATAAGTCCCCCAAAACACAGCAGCAGCCATGAGGTGACCACGCTTGCCGCCTCCTGCACCTCAGAAATAATAAGACCTCCCCAAAAATAAGGCCAAGTGCTTATTTTGGGGGTCAAAAGAAAGTAAGACCCTGTCTTATTTTTTGGGGGACACAATACTACAGATAGTTCTTGATTTATGATCATAAGGGGGACCATTATTTATGTGGCTAAGCAAGGCAGCTGTTAAGTGAGTCACAATCAATTTACCAACCTTATTTTAAACACGCTTGTTAAATGAATCACTGCAGTTAAGTGAATCATGCAGTCTTTAAGTGAATCATGCAGTCATTAAGTGAATCCAGCTTCCCTCCCTTGATTTTTGCTTGCCAAAAGCTGGCTGGGAAGGCTGGGAATTGTGATTACATGACGCTGGGATGTTGCAATCATCATAAATATATGCCAGTTGCCAAGTGTCCAACTTTTGAGCACATGACAGTAGGGATGCTGTAACCGTCATTCAGTGGAAAGTCTGGTCATAAATCACTTTTTCCAGTGCCTTTATAACTTCAAACTCTCAGTAAACAAATGGTTGTAAGTTAAGGACTTAACTTACTCAATTTTCACCCATTCATTTTCTTAAAAGCTACCTTATTTGAAGGATTCTGGGTGAACCACCATACACCAGACAACATAGAAATAATATATTAGGAAACTACCACAACCAAACTAGAACCAAAGGGAGGAACAGAACAAGATGGCAAATGCAGCAGAAATCCCAAAACTTCCTGCTGCAAAGGCATGCAGAAGAGGTGAGTGACTGTTCACCACACTCTGAACAACTGTTAAGGAGGCTCCATTTAGCTCCTCAGCAGTACATTATTCTAGAAGGGAATGGGCCAACTTGCTGCGGCCAACTCACTATGGCCAACTCACTGCAGGCAATTCATGCTGCAGGACAACTTGCCATGGCCACCTCGCCACAGGACAAACTGTTGTGGGACAATTTAACAATTCTATTTGATTATTTAAAATAAATTTTAAAAAAATTATTTTTTGCCATTCACATTTCATTCTGTTTCGCATCCTTTTTAAAACGATTCTATTCCACCATTTCTTTGATATTAGTGTAACACTTATCCCACAGTGAGTTGTCCCATGGTGAATTGGCCATGGCAAGTTGGCTGTGGTGAGTTAGCCACAGGTGAGTTGGCTGTGGCAAGTTGGCCATGGTAAGTTGGCCGTGGTGAATTGTCGTAGACCTATTCTAGGGAGTGGGGCCTAACGTAAGAAGCAGGGTACTCACACCCCCTCCCTTAGAACTCTTAGCATCCCAGTTTGGGATGAACACACTGGATGAGTCAGATCTATCTGAAGTACATGGTCCTGCAGATACCTATGGCATTATAGGTTAAAGCAAGCACTCGAAATTGTACTCAGAAACCTACTGGAAGCAAACATAGCACTTTCAAAACCAATGTTAGGTAGCACTGGTGCCTCTCACCCATGACTAGGCAGGCTGCTGCATTCTGTCCAATTGCTCCTTCTGGGTAGTCTTCAAAGGCAGCCCCATGTAGAGTACTGCAGTATAAGATTGGAGAGATGATGAAGGCATGGGTAACCACTGCCAGGTCATCCTGCTCTATGCATCCTGTTGCTGCACAGCAAAGTCTCCCTTCCCATGGATTCCACACACCTATTAGTAGCTGTGTGTTCTGAAAGCAGCTGCGTCCATTCAGGGAGGAGCAGAACCATGGAAAACCAGTTCTTTTCTCTCCAAGTATGCAAACACACCATCAATGGTCAGTAATGTGAAAGGCCATTCAAGAGGTCAAATATAGGTAAACATAGGTAGTAGCCATGCACTTCCCTCTACCAGGCTGAACACAGACCATCCATCAGAGCAATCAATGTGGACCAGGCTGTCTGTTGTCTCTAGAACAGTCTGGAGTTGGAACTTCATCATTGCCTCAATAATTTGCCCTAAGAAGAGGAGACTGAAGTAGGCAGCACATAGCAAGATTTGCCACATGCAGGAAGATGGCATATAATGCCCCCTTCAAAGGTAGAACATATATTCCCTTGGTGAGTTGATATAAGATCTAACCTTCTGCCTCACCTCCAATACCTCTGGGAAGGTACTTGAGGTAGAGCAAGAATCAATCCTACAAGTGGCAGAGCTCAAACCACAAATCACCCTATCCATTTTCTCAGAGTTCACAAACCTAAATGAATCCTGGGTTAAACTGCTGGATTCTACCCAAGTCATTGTTGATTCTCTCTACGTGGAGTGGGCAGAACTAATAGGGATGAGTTAATGGGTGGAAATATTTGCCACATCTCATTACAACCTGCAGTAACAGCTTCCTGTTTTCTACACACGAAGAGAACATGGGTCACTCTAAAAATTGCTACAGGGACACCGTCTACAGTGAGAATGAAAAGAAAGGCTACTGCCCCCTGTATCACTATGGTGGATAGTCAGTATTGCCTTTATCCATATAGGACCACAATTTAAAGTAGTAAAAGTTCTTTTAAGCAGGAAAATGGAAAATAAATGTCTGAGGACTGCATACCCATTTGCATTACTCAGGGGATACTGAGGGCACAGATCAACCTCCAAGTGGCCTCAATGACTCTCTAAAAGAATGCAAACGATCAGCTATCTGCAAGGAGAATAAATCCTTCCATTCCCCTTCCATTCCCCACCATCCAGTCAGAGCTGAAGAAGCTTCTTGGATGAGAAGCGAAATGTCTTTAAAGAAAAACAAGAAAGTCCAGTTGCCTCTTGAAAAAGCATCTTTGGGAGAATTTGAAAATAGTAAATTTAATTTCCAGATAGCCAAACACAACAAAGTTATAGGGGTGTATGGTTTAAAAAATATATATAATAAAGGTAGAATTTCATTCTGTAACAGCTATTTTATGTTGAACTCTTACACTAATTACGTTATAAGACGTAAAATGTGACAATATGGAATGATAGCAACCCAGGCTTTATAGTGATGAGTAAAATCTAAGAAATACAGATGAGCATTGAAAATAAAGCAGCTCTTAATATTCCTTTATATGACTGAAAGTGCTATTTTATTTTAAATGAATACAAGTGTGTTTCTTGAGGAGGTGTGGCAATTGCAAAAGCAAAAATTGCTTTGCGGCTTTATTGACACCTTGTAGAAGCTTTTTGTCCCATCAGTGACATTTTTCTAAAATGATAGACTCCAAACAGACTTTTAAAAAAAATTAACTTCAAATGACATTTTGAATAAGCTAGCTCTCCTTTCTCAAGTACTACATTTTCTGTTGCTTAAATGTGGCCAATTTTCTCCTTATCAGGTATGACTAATTCACGCCTGGTTTTTAAAAAAAAACACATTTCCTGTGAAAACAACCTTTGGATGTAGACAATTGCTTTTTCTTCAAGTACAACAGCATAAAACATTTTAGCTGCCCTTTTGAGTGTTCCCACTTAAGTATGCCTACAGGAATTAAGGCATGGGAGGGAAATCCATTCCGTAAGGTGGTTGCCAAATGTAAAACTGGAAAAGCAAAAAGAGAAGCAAAATAGCAAACTATAGGAACTAAAACCATTGCTTAATCAACTTAGCATTCTAAACCTTTGCTCACTACCTTGCTTTTCTTCTGTCCATTCCAATACATAGTAAGAAAGCTAGAGAGAAGGAGAAAGAGAGAAAGAGAAAGAAAGAAAGAGAAAGTGAGAGAGATTTAGACTGTCAGGGCGGATGAAAGGTTAAGGCATTATATTTGGACTGAAAAAACCCATTTCATGGCAATTCACTCAATGACGTCGTCCCCATCTTTCTTCTCTCTTAGCCCCAATTATCTGACAAGCTTGTTGTGTCATAAAATGTAGGGGAAGTACATTTTATGGCACAACATCTTAAGGTTTCAGAGAAAAGTGCGTAGAACTGTGACAAACCCAACCACTCAAACCCAGTCACCCAATCAAATTTATTTTTAGAAGAAGGTAGTAATTCAAAAGAGACAACTGCCAATAGCACTTTGCTTTTTTCCCCTCAGAGGCACCTGGAGATAGCAAAACAAAAAACAACAACATATGCTACCACTATGCCTGGGGCAGGATCAAATATCAAGCAGGACAATCAGTGGACAATAGAGAATTGGTCCCACCTGCTCTGACCAGCTTATAATGAAGACAATTTTAAGAAGTAATAAAAATAAAATTGTTTCACATTATCTAACAATACCCCGTTTCCCTGAAAATAAGTCCTCCCCAGATAATAAGCCCAATCAGGCTTTTGAGTTCATGCGCTAAAATAAGCCATCTCCTGCACCTCAAAAATAATAAGACCTCCCTGAAAATAAGGCCAAGCGCTTAATCGGTGGTCAAAAGAAAATAAGACCCTGTCTTATTTTCAGGGAAACATGATAGTTTTAGGACCCTTGAAAACTCTCCAAGATCAAGAAGCATTTCTCATGTTCCCTTGTTTAACTGAATGATATAAAGCATGGGTGTCAAACTTGCCATGTCATGTTGTGGTCACGTGATGTTTCATGATGTTTTTCCCATTTGTGGAGCTGGAGTGGGCGTGGCATGCGCATGATGCATCTGGGCCGCAGGCCGCCAGTTTTACACCCCTGATAAAGACTCAAACCGGGTTTCCAGATCACACCTTACTTAACTAATGAGTAAGTCAAAATTGGTTGGATTTATACAACATTTGATGAAAAATCCAACAAACCGCATTATGCTTTGGCATGATGAATGAACTGTAACTCAAAAATATTAACAAAGTAAAAACAATTGGTAACTTCTTTAGAATATTTCTATGTTAGAAATCTAGTATCAATGTGAAAATATCCATACAAATATTTTGAACTGCTTAAAGTAGGGAGTTTATTTAATTAGTTAATTTATATGGCTGCCCATTTACAAAAAGTGACTGAGAGGTTAAAACGTCTCCAAAGAATAGTAGAAATAAAAAAAAAAGAACATAATGCATATGAGACAAAATCATTCAAAACCAACAATGCCCTAAAAACAATTGTAGGAAGCTTCGATTCAGAGATTTGATGAGAGCAATTTGACCGAAATCATCCATCAAATTGAATCTTTGAACCAAATCAATGCGTTAAATCAAGTATAGATGCCTTCAAGTCAATTCAATGAACTTTTTCATATACACAAATGACCCTTTTTTCCAAAACTGCAAATCCAAATCAAAGGGAAACACAAACGCATAGGAAAACACATACTTCAAGCAAATTGATTTGAACTGCAAATCTGAATTGGATCAAGGCTGATTTGTATACTCTATTAGATAATTTTAAAAAAATGTCTACTTCTCCTTCACTTTCAAAAATGTCTTGGGAATTTCAGGACTCAAATTTTATTTAATAAGACTAAACAGAAAGTTTAGAGGGCAAATCTAGAGAAACAGAATAATTATATGTGGAAAATGACAAATGCGGCCATGACTATTATTACAATATATTGTCACAGCCACAACAATTTGTTGTCATAAGATCCAGCATGTTTATAGAGAAGGGCATCAAAAAATGAAGATATGTGGTCAAAATGTAAAAATAAAGGTACCATTGCAGTTTTGAGCTTTAAATATACAATGGAGTAATGTAAAATTAACATCAAATACTGAGACTTTAAATAAATTCTCTACATTATTCTTACTGACACAACAGGAATCTTATTTACAGTATTTCCATATCTGGAATAAAAAGAATATTATTTCTTCTCCACTAATGGAAAATTATTTCCCAATTGTGATTTATGGATTTTTTCCCCTTTAAGTTCCTTGTTTAAGAAATCCTTACATCATTTAGTGCTTCTAAGACATATACCTACTCATTTTATTTATTTATCCATCAATCAATTTTATATAGCTGCCCATCACACGAAAACTGACTCTGGATAGCGTACAACCATCACTTAAAACAATAAATATATAAAGTTATTATTAAAATGTAAAAACCACAAGGCACTCAAAAGAATGAATGCATGAAGGCAGAATTTTGAAATTACCCATAAATGATTGCAACCTTGTTCTCTCAGGTCACCTATGGGCTTTGCTTACTAAGAGGTAGTAACATTTGCCCAGTGAGCAAAAAGCTACTGAACCAAGTCAGGGCACTAAACAGAATGTAGAAGTGGGAGGAGCCTATGCACCACCATTTTCCTCTAGCCAAAATTGTTCTCAAACTCATACTTCACTTTCTGCTTTAAGAGTTGCACTGTTTAAGTATTCCAATGCTAGGTAGCAGCCAGATTTATTTGCCTATTGCTTTCTCTTTGAAATAATGGAGGCTACCTTGAGGTCTCAAGCCATTGACAACTGTCTACCACAGAGAGCAAAGAAGAATGCAGAGAGACGCTATGACTCTAGCAGGAAGAGAGGGAATGCCATCTTCTAATGTTTATTTGGAAATACAAATATATTTTGCTATTATGCAAGTGCACAGAATTGATTGTGTGAAAAAGCGTATTCCTGCTATGGAATATTCTGGTGTCTTCCCAACATTTTCTTGCTTTTGCCCAGGATGCATCATTCTGGAAGTCATTCATTGATTTCCAGTAGTAAATGTGAAACTGGAGTAAAATTCTTTGACTGGAACACAAAGTTTTACAGTATTGCTAGTCAATTACTATCATATGCAAGTTTTGTTTTACATATTTGAGTGCCAGCCATTTTAACTGACAAACTGCAGCCAAATCCCTAATGACTGTGCTATATGTAAACTGAAACCAATCTCCAGGTCTACAAGTAGACTTAAGAATTTGATAAAACGATGCATAATAATAATAAATGTGCTAGTCTTTATGATAGAGGACTTTTTACTCTTAAGGCTAAAAAAGAACTTGCTTGATGTTTTGATGCCCTGTCCTATGCTGCTAGTCACAAAAGCTCTGTCAAGCTAAGTAGAAAAAAAAAGATTAAAAGGATAAATGTATGAACTGTATACCAAAACAAAAAAATGAGATTTGAATGACAGTCACAAGGTATATGTTATATGAGCAAAAGGCAACAGTGTAACAGTAACAGAGTTGGAAGAGACCTTGGAGATCATCTAGTCCAACCCCATGCTCATGCAAGAGACCTATACTAGGGATTTGAACTACTGAACTGACGACCTTTCTGATCGACAAGCTCAGTGTCTTAGCCCCTGAGCCACCTAGTCAGGTAGACTAAATTGGGCCTGGTAAGAAGATAAACTCCTTCCAAGCTAATTTATGTTGCCTATAAAAATCTAGACATATCTTTAATAGTGGGCAGCAGTCTTCCTGAAATACGACTTATTTTGCCCCAAAATGATGCAATGCCTTATTCCATGGTTCAATCCTACTTTTTCCTTAGCTTCAGTACTTTGGTGCTTTCAGTCCAAATGGAAATGTCCTACAATTCTAATTTTCTGGAATGGCAGCAGTGATTATGGCTCTGGTCACATTTATTTATCTGGAACTCAAGGAAAGGCAGTCGAATGCATCAGCATCATTTAGTTATCTGGCAAATTACATTGGCTCGTTAGTCCTATGTAGGCTTTCCAGATTAACTCTTGCAATGAAAAAAAAAAGCAAAAAAAGATTTATATGGTAACATATTCAAAAATATCTACAGAAAGGTTTTGTCCATGCCATGAAGATGGAAATTATTAGATGTTTTGCTTCTCAACTGTGTTCTAAAAAATCCTGCATACAATCGAAGGCAAAGTGAAATAGATTTTTGCGATTTCATTTCATGTAAAAGGTACAGTATCTCATAAATAAATGGGAAGAAGTCTTCAAAAAAAAAATGGTGTCCTTGAGAAAAAGAGTGGATGTGTATTTGTCTCCTTCCTTCATGGTAATTGCAAGTCTAGAAGACTGCTTCTGTTTCAATGACATTTCCAGTGTTAATAACATGAGCATAAATGCAACATGTACAATGTCATCGTTTTTATATACAGTATCTTCACCATTTCAATCATCCTATGAGATAACAGCTCCAGTATCCCATCTTTCTCTAGGTTGGTGCTTTCCAAAATTGCCAACCAGCAAACACTATTTTTTTAAGTCCAAACACCTGGAAGGCATCCACAGAAAGCTGAAGACTACAATATTCATTTGTAGTTAGAGTGCTTTCTTTATAATTGATTTTATGATGGAGATGAACTTAACTCTTTATTCACAAGCTTCTACCAAGTGGTAGAAGACAACTCCAAATCAGTTACAGCAGCAGATTTAGAGCAGTAAAGAGAATTCAAGGACCAGGACTTCTGTGGGAACTTTCATTTTCCATGTAACTTTTCTTTTGACTTGCCTTATGATCTCCCCACTAGTAATAACTGATAGATACATCCTTCTCTACTGATCCTTGTCATAGGACTGGAAGTAATATTATCAATGTTGATCTGATTCACCTAGCAAAATGGTTGCCCTTACTCATTCTACATATGCCGTTGTATCATACAGCATCACCACTTGTCATCTGAAAATGACTAAGTTGATAATTTCCATGTTACAGAGATCCCCTATTGGTCATAGTGACGTAAGGTTCCACTTCATTCCACTTAGTAAGCAATGTTAAGTTTTCCTCTATTTTTATATGATGATTAAGCATGGATGCGGATATTTGAATGTGGAGCATCTGATAGTGACCTGCAGTTTATGAAATCTTATGCCTTTTAATGAAATTGGTCAGCTGGAAAATGTGCTACCAAACTCTGCCACTGCAAATTTACACAACTTTCCTCCTACAATGACATTTTTTTTGTATTTATGAAAAGCCAAGTCCATTTGTTTTTCACAAGCAGATGCATTTAGTTTTATTTAGATGACAACTCCCATCATACTCATGAAGCAATATAATATTGTGACCAAGTTTGACCAATGCTCAGGAAAATCACTCCTACTATCAATCTCACCAGGTAGACCAGACCATGAAATCAACTCCACAGGAAAGCAAAAATTACTTTCCTCAAGACTGGCTAATAAAATCTTACAAGTTTGATTTTTGCTGTACCTCCTCCTCATGGGTTCAGTGAACCACTTCTAATTGTTAATTGGGTGTTGTGGAGTTTAAAAATGTTTCAGTCCCTTTTGCCTACACTTTTCTGCCAAGGTCATGTTCCTTACTCTTTAAACTTACCAACAGGTCTGGATATCCCAGAATCATGGAGAGTAGTGGTCATTTAGGCCACTGAAGCCAACTCCCTACTCAGTGCTGGAAACCAAGCTAAAACATTGAAGTCATCCAGGTAAGTCATCAAGACCTGAAGAAGCTTCTTGCATGAGAAGCGAAACGTTTTCAAGGGGACAAAAAAAAAACCTAAGGAAGTCCATTGTCTTGTGGAAAAGCACTTTTGGGACAACCATGACCTGGATGATGGAGGATGTCCGTAGACATTCATCCAATGAAGGGAAGTTCACCTCCTCTCCGAGCAATTAATTCCAATCAACCAAATTGCTCTTACTGTTAGGAACCTCAACTGCAATCTGCCTTCTTGCAGCTTGAATTCCATGCCTAACCTTTCTGGGAGGACAGAGAAGGGATTCTGATCTTCTCTGTCCTCAGGTCTTTGAAGAGTGCTCCTATGTCCCTGATCGATCTTCCCTTCTCGAGTCTAAGTATTTCTAGGTCCTTCAGTCTCACATCATAGAACTTAAGATTCTGATCTCTTGATCATACTCCTTGTCACTCTCCAAGCATGATACTCAGGGTGGGACCTGACCGATGCAGAATATAACATTAACATCATGGTGTCTGTCTGGAGCTGTTATCCTCATAGTATAACTGATTGAGAAAGCAAAGGTTTGCAAAGGTGTGTTTTTAAATTCAATTCAAACAACCGAGGAAAAAGGGTGGCCATGAGAGGAAGCTGCACATTGCTCACAGAACAACAGCTAATCTATTATTGATCAAGAAATAATTAGTGTTTAAGGGACTCTTGGAAACAAAACTAGGAAGGGGGAAGGG
Organism: Pseudoxenodon macrops; assembly: GCA_032467955.1. NCBI lineage: Eukaryota > Metazoa > Chordata > Lepidosauria > Squamata > Pseudoxenodontidae > Pseudoxenodon > Pseudoxenodon macrops. The sequence continues at coordinate 195,366 of JANHFT010001445.1, forward strand.
GGAAAAGAAACACAACTGCCAGACCATGTTAGTAGCCGCTGGAGACTTCAAGGGCAAAGAGGGGTTCTGTCATCCTAGAAAGCTGTCAACAAGTAGATTTCATCCAATAACAGCAACCAACTGGATAATATTGTACAGCATTTTCAAGGATTGGATTCAGAAAAATCCCATGGGGTGGGGGAGAAGGGTGGATCATTACACGTCTAGAGAAAACCGCCTCAAGCATTAGCAATATGGATTCCCAGAGCATATACTTTTAATTCTCCCCCCCCTCCATACTTTAAAACATCCCTGTTACAATATTGTGATTGATTTTATCTCTAGTGACACAAAAAGAAAAATCTCCTGAGATCTCAGGTTGTTCTGCTTCTTGCTACCAGCAAAATGATACCTTCAGATAAAGCCGTTTTGTTATTAAAACATAAACACAACACAAATATATTATATATATATATGTATAATGCACACAAATCAGCATTATATTACTGAACTACTGCCCCATTTGGAAGGTCTTTTTTTATTGTAAATGAAATTATATTTTCTAAAGAATTTCCCTTCTCTTCTGAAGGAAATGGAAAAAAAAGGAGGCGTGGCATGTGCCCTCAGCAATGCAACATTCCAAGACTCCCCATTTTCCACCACCACCCACTTTATGTAAAGAATGGACTCTTGAGACAGATGGAAAGGGGGATGAATGAAAAGAAGGAGCAGCTCTAGAATGACAGCTGTTTGTAAACAATCTCTTTGTTCCCTCGGCAGAATGATCCAAATCCTCTCTTAAATGGATCTCAAATTCCATACAGAAGATTTTGAAGCTCCTTACCGAATTTCTTGAGCCACTCACCAGTCAGGCACCTGGGACAGCCTCTCAATTAATAGAGGAGGTGTTCTGGAACTTAAGTGAAGGGAGAAGAACTCTCGCACCAAAGTTTTGGATCCATTCATCAGATTTGACTTAATCCCAGGGATAGGGAGAAACGATGGGGGAGGGGAAGCAGGAAGGGGCTACCATTTTCTGCTTGCCTGCCCATTCCCCTCCCACATTTTGCATACCTGCTTCCATTTTAACCAAAGGCTAAATCCTTTGCTGACAGTGACACAAAATTAAACCCAGGGTATGTGGGATTTGAGACTAAGCACAAATTGTGCTCGTCCGTCTCACCCGTGTTAAAAGCGAGCCTGATTGTAGTTAGAGGCCTGGGGACGTGTGTGACTTTAATCAGCCCAGCCTTAAGCCAGGAGGAAACCACATTCATTATATCAGGGTTTGCCTGTCACCGAGCAAAGTTGCACGGAGACTAGCAAGGGATTTCGGCACCTCTCTGTTTGTCACAGAAAGATGGGCTTTCATCCTAAGGAGCCCTAGAAGAACCGGCTGCAAAGTTTGGCAGAATCTCTTGCGACTGCAATCCTCCTCCTTCTCTGCCATCCAGAGACTGAATGGCTTGGGATCACCCCTGTCTGTCTGTCTGCTTCCTTACCCATCATCCAAACACATGAGAAAACTTTCCTCCCGCAGAAGCTTAACTCCCTGAAAAAAGCCAAGGCAATTTACATTATTCCTCTGGGTCTGCATGTGTAGGTCTGCAACATCGCCCGCTTTAATTACACTGCTCTGCAATCACCTCCACGCTATTAGCTAACACGTCAACCAGGTAACTGCTCTGCAAAGAAACGAGATTAGCAAGGACAATAAAATATTGATCCCTCCCTTCTTTCTCTTCTTGACCAAAAAAAAGAGAAGGAAAATCCAACCTGCAGCGTACTGAAATGCTGCTAAATCCAAGCGAGAACAATAAAGGATGATTTCCCTACCCAAAGAAAACTGCTTCACACAAGCAAAATGCCGGGGCAGCTCATTGCAGTTGGGGGGTGGGGGTAGGGCGAGGGGGAGGGAAGTGGAAACAACAAGGATACCTTTTTTTTTGTATTGGATAAAAAGGGGCTTTTCTCTCTGGTAATACTGTTAGGCTGCCACCCCCAAGATTTCCCCCCTTCAATGCATTATTCATAATACATAGCACATTAAAAAGCTCAAAACCATTATAGTCACTGATAGGGAGTACTATCTTTAGAGGGGGATGAACCTTCAACACCGGGAAGGAAGGAAAGAAAGAAAGAAGGAAAGAAAGAAAGAAAGAAAGAAAGAAAGGAAAGAAAGGGCATTTCAAGCTTAAATTAAATGCCTAGGTAGCACAATATTAAAAGACGAAATATGTAAGTTACTAAACTGATTTCAAGGCAAGCCTTGCCGCCCGCACCAATTTCATTAACCACTTTCTGCCCTGCCTTCCCTAACCCTTTTCAGCAAAAGCAATGCCAAGCAATTAGTGCAGCCATAAAATGGTTATCGGGCAACTTTCAAAGGGGCTAGTTACAGTGGGGGGGTTGGGGGAATAAGCATTGGGAACCGGCTGCATAGATCTAGCTTCCTACCTTATTTTTATCTGTATTTCAAGAAACGCCCACCCACGCCCCAGACGAAAATAATCAAACAGGTTTAGTAGCTGAAAAGTGCTTACCGACTTTGGGCTCTTCTTGGGGGCTGGCAATCCTGAAAAAGATGGCAACAAGGAGAAAAAGAGAGGATTAGCATACAGATCTTTACCTTCCTGAAGGAAAAAAATAAAAAAAAGCACCCCAAGCTTTAGGTGTATCATCCGAACATAGCCATCTGCAGAGTTATGTCAGATGTTGCTGAAGCACCGGAGTTGCCAGTCTGTTCATATCGAATCAAAGCACAGCTTTTTTTTTTTTTTTTGACAAAGGTGGGGGTGGGGTGTAGAGTTGGTGCGAGGAGAGGAATGAGAGAGAGAGAGAGAGAAAGAGAGAGAGAGAGACAGAGAGAAAGAGAGAGGGGGGAAAGAGAGAGAGAGAGAGAGTGCGTGGAGGGGGAGGAGATCTATCTGCATTAGCTATGCTGACTTGTGCTGCAGCAGCCTGGAGGCTGGAGAAAGAAATTCACAGACCTCAGCGGCCTGGGAAATTGAACACTTGGATAGAATCTCAAATGCTCCCCTGGATTAAGAGAGATTTAGCTTACAATTAAGCTGAGGATATTACCTTTTGATGCAAGCGGCGTGTGAAATTTATCAGACCAATTGGAAAGGTGGTGGGGTGGTGCATAAACAAGAGGACGGTGATGAAGATAGATAGATGGATAGATAGATAGATAGATAGATAGATAGATAGATAGATAGA
>JANHFT010001446.1:0-10966 GCA_032467955.1 Pseudoxenodon macrops
AATTAAGTACGGAAAAAACCAATGGCAACAAACCAAATGCTCGTGCCTTCACTTTCACGCAGGCTTCTCATTGAGTACCGCACCAGAGTTTCCAGTTTGCCCTTCTCTCTTCCATCACAAAAGCAAAATAAATCCACCTATATTGCATGCATTTATTCTTGATAGGCAGCTACGGGTGAGGTTACAAGGGCAGATAAATTTTTAAATGACTGACAAATGCACTGAGAAGTCTCAAAAGCCTTTTCTTCATCATGATGCCAAATCAGCATTTCAGAAGAAACCTTGTGAAGACAGCATTCTAATGAGCTCTGAAATATGTTATCCCAGCAAATCCTGAGCGCGGAAGCAGATCCAGTCTTGAGTCGCTCGTTGGCAAAATTGCATAAGAGCTTTTCCGCTTTTATTGGACTGAATAAAGTACTAGCTAGAAAAAAAAACGCATTCTCACAATTTGAAAAACAGATCTCAACAAACTCAGGATGAATCCCTTAGAATCTGGGTTTTATTCCCCTCCAAAGTCAGGGAGTTAAAATGCAGGAAGGTTTTCTGGGGTTGGGGCATTTGCATTCCATAGCTTCTGGTTTGCAAGCATGAAGAACAAGGAAAGATCGGTAGCTAGAATTGCTCAAGGTCTAGATGTAGAACTGCGTGCATTGTTCATCCGATTCCGTGTGACTTTCCTTGGGATCAGTTTCTCGTACACTGTACAAGTTTCCTACCGCTCCTTTGGAACTTCAACTTGCTCAACCACCAAAGAAAAGAAGAAGATCCTCAGGAAGTGAACTCGTCCCATGCGCTGAGAACAAAATCCCCAGGTGATCTACGGCTCGAGAGTGAGGAAATGGGATTTCATTTTGTCCTTGGAGCAGTTAATAAGCGTGCTTACATCTTGCATTTGATCAGTTAGCTATATTCCTGCGCATGTACTAAGCCGGTACAAGAGTAAATTCTGCTTGCCAAAACATCTGTTCCTGGCATTCATCCCAGGGCTAATAACAGATTCTCTGAAGGTAGGTGCATTAGGTAGTGCTGAAAAGCATAGACGTGCAGCTTAGTCTTCAGAAAGATCACAGTCTGGTTGGTTTCAAAGACTTTAATGTGGAGAGAATTTTTATTGTTCTGCATGCTCCTATATGCTCATGCCAAGCTCATCAATGGCCTCTAAATAACTCTGCCTTTGCTTGCCTGTTTAATGTAACAGTCAATGCATCTAACCACAATAGCCTTAATTGCAAAACCATCTTTCTCTATAGACATGCTACAACTACTCCCTCGTGATAGGTATCTTCCCAGAATTGTAACCTTTGTTTACATCCATGAATGGCCTTTGATTCCTAAATGGAATCACTCCATAAAGTGTAACATTCTCAAGGTAAGCGGATAATGGGTCTATTTACAATTCTCTCTATTCAAAGTGGGATCCAGGGTCAAACAGTTAGAATAAGAACCAGCTTGATTGGCGTTCACATTTCTCAAAGGCTAAATGCCCCACATTATCAAGTGTTCTCTTTCCAGACAAGTGGATTTTCAAATTCCTGAGTACCTATCTGTAGGACTTATTAATCGTTTAAAAAAAAGTGCTTATCCATGATCGAATTATACATATGCTCAACTTCAAATTCTGTAACTCTGTTGACTAAGTCTCTGGAGTTCTTCACTTCACTCCAAGAGACCAATGACTCAATGTAACTTACTAGCTTTAATAAAATATTTGTTGGATCTTCTTCAGTTATTGGCATGTTCACAGGTGAGTTTTCCTACTGTACAGATAAAAATATTGCAACCCTGCAATGTCCAGAATCAATGCTAGCAGAATCCAGGCGAGACCTCCTTGTTCTCGAAAAGCAAATCACTGTAGCCTGGACTTTAGCTCTTTCTGCTAAATTCCCAGTTTGCTATCTTTCTTAATGCTCTGAAATTTTCTTTGTGCTCTTTTGTGTTATCCTCTGTTTCATTCAGTGCAAAAAAATAAACAAATAAATTAAGACGGCTGAGGACTGTCAACATTTCTGTTGATGATTTCTTTACAAATAATCACACCTCTCAGACACTAAAGGTAATAACTTTTTATCATAATCACCACTGGACCTATTGATTGAAGGACTTTCTTTGTCCTAGGGACTGAGTTTTATGCCACTTCAGGATAACTTGTAGTACACGTTAATATTTATTGCCTTGTAATAGGTATTAAGGCTGCAGCCTCCCAACTGTTCATATATCTTATATTTTTTTGTCAAAACAAGCCATGATAACAGGTTCTTGAAGGAGTGGCAAATGAATGATGTTATCAACATTGAACAAACTTCAGCTTGGCTGTGAACGTAATCTTCCAGTCACTCTTTTGAAGAAAGTAAAACCGGAGTAAAAGGTTGAGGACTGCCTGAGTAGGCTAACCTGTGATCATCACTTGCACTATCCCCACCCCCCCAGAACCGAACTGAATAAATGTAACAGGAGTTACAGATGGATGAAAAAAGTACTGGCACAATAGGAAAAGAGGGAAAAAAAGTAGTATGATGGTTCTATCTTAGTGATTTGAAAAATTGTGGGGTTTTGAATATTGATTTAACGAATTGTGTTATAGGGGTGGTCCTGATATTAACCTCGGTATATCACTCAGTGTCACCTTCATTATATATGCTTATATAAATCGTTTAAGCAAACAAATAAATAAAAGTTATGGATGGAGCTACTTTGGACACATCCTTATCCAGAATCCTTGACTTCCAATAAGAGATTGTCTATCAGGTTTTAAAATAAAATCAGCTCCAAAACCTATTGCTTTAGATAAGAAACACCAGCCTTTCAACAAGACCCTTAACAAGTTTGAGCGCCTCAATCTATCCAAGATCAGCTTAAGATTTTACTTGAAAATCTTGTTTCAGTTTGTTTCTAAGTACACAGAAGAAATGATGAATACAATGAAAGTCAAAGATAAATGAATCTTAAACAGGAGGTGGGAATGCCAGGGCAGGTGAAGGCAGAGAGAAGGGAGAGAATCAGATTAGTTGGGCTAAGTAAAAGAAATCAGAGTGAGGAGATTGCCTGATAAAACTGTCCATTTTAACAATAACAAACATGTGTTATTTAAGGCTCATAAAAGAAGATATATTAAGGAAAGCCTAGGAGAAGGAAGAAGACAGAACATTGATTATACAATAGAGATTAATTTAGGAACCCAATAATATCAAATACAGGCTAAGCAGCAAGATGGGTAAGAGACACCCACCATAACTACAGCTTGACCTGCTTGCTATATTTTCAAGTCAATAAAACAGTATCCATTAACATATGGCCATTAAGTTGAAAGTTTGAAATTATGATGCTATAACCTTGTAGCCAGGAGAAGCAGATACACATGGAAACTAATGTTTAATGATGAAAAATGTATTACGGACAAAGCTACATTGCATTTCATTCTCCGAATCCTTTCTCAGTTATCCTGAATGCTAAGCAGTTGGAGGAAAATTCCAGAGTAAATAGAGACAGAGAGAAACACTGCTCCATTTTTCCCCCTTTGCCAATGCTTTGTTTACTGAGAATATACTCCCTATTCCTGGCCCATCGATGGATGCAAACTTTTGGGATGAACAATTCTTCCAGGTCCTATATAAGAAGGCTGCTCTGTCCAAATAGTGGCTCTGATCCTAAAAAGACCAAGGAAATGAACACCGTGGTGTCCTTGGTTCCCTTGGAGTTTGGTTGTTTCCTTGCAGACATTTCATTACCCAACTAGTAATAATAATAATAATAATAATAATCAGTGCTAGAAGGGAGTGGAATTTTCTCTCTGTTTATACAGAGGTGACTTGCTCTGTCAGTGTTGGTGGGAGTTTGTTTTCTCTGTGGTGGTTCCTTGATTAGGCTGTTTACTGTTTGATTGTCTGAGTTTGTAGTTCCTCGATTGGGGTACCCAATAAGCAGAAATTAACACCAGGATCAATACCAGACCAACCATCAACTAGTAAACAATACCCCAATCAGTTCACACACACCCCCAGTTCAGCCTGGAGCTTGCAAATGTTCTCTTCTATGGGTAAATTAATATTTTCAGTTTCAAGACAATAAAAATAATCTGCTGAAATACAATCCAGAGATGTTCAGCAATTGAGATTTCCATACAGCTTTCTGGGCCATTGATTTCAATGGCTTACCAAATTGTATTCACATAGGAAGCAGCGAAATGAAGGAGAAATCTCAAATGAACTGCCAGCTCCTGAGTGCTCAGATTCTTAAAACAGCCCTGCATGGATGAATACAGATAATTTCTTTTTCCCATAGTGTGAAAAACAAGTTGAGGCCATTATAAATGGACGGTGGCTGGTGAGAAGACAATTAAACCAATGCCGAAACTCTATGTAGACTTCATTACACTTGAAAAGGGTATAAGCTCTAAGACGTGATTTGTGCGTCATGATGCTAAACCACAATGCAGTTTGTTAGTTTGGATTTAATATGTTGTGTATACCCAGCCATTAAGATCTGTATACCGTGGAGATCCTCTACATGACTTAACTTCTTACCTCCCAGTTATTCTCTAATCCAGTTTAAAATAGACCTGAATCTGATCCAGGCTGTGTTAACCATTTGCAAATCTATTTGCACACCATGCCTATTGGTTTGTGATTGGGTTCAAGGGGAAGCATCAGCCAAACTTCCTTGTTTGTTTGCTTTTAGCCAATATTTGAACACTGAGAACTGTCAACTCTGCTTGATTGGCATACTTTCAAGTTGGTATAATTGAAGGTATGCACACTTGGCATATTTTCAAGGTGGCCAAAAACCAAGGGCTACTTCCGGTATCTTCAGGTTGCAAAAAAAAATGTTTGTGCTGCACAAACATCCCTTCCTCCCATTCAAAAAATTAATGCTATCTGTCAAGTCTCACAAAGCCAGGCAAGAATAAGGAATCAAGAATTACACAGACTTTAGTAGGGTATATTTAATGCCTGCTCTGGAGTAATTAGAGGATTTTCCTACTCTTATTCACAGTAAGGCCATTATGGTGAAGTCTCTTTGATTTGGAAGACTGTTCAACTTAACACCTAGGCTGAGTTGTGAGTGGTAAGATAAGTTAACCACATATACTACCCCTTCAATCTCCTGATTATTTATGCCTGGTTTGTTTTCCATTACTTTGTGGCTTCCAGGCACACCCCCAATCCTTCACACCAGCATTCTTTCAGCTATATTTCACTCACTTTTGTAAATGTACTGGTGAATATTTGTCTGAATAATAATAATATTTGGTGAATAAACAAACTGATGTGAATAATTCAGAAGATGTACAGATTGTCCTCGACATATGATCATAATTGAGCCCAAAATTTATGTCATTAAGTGAGACATTTGCTAAGTGACATTTGCCCCATTTTATAAGCTTTCTTGACTCAGTTGTTAAGTAAAGCTGGCTTCCCCATTGACTTTGTTTGTCAGAAGGTCCCAAAAGGTGATCACATGATCTTGGGACACAGCAGCGATCATAAGTATGAACCAGTTGCCAGTCATCTGAATTTTGATCACTTGATCATGGGGATGCTGCAAAGGTTGTAACTGTGAAAAATGGTCATAAGTTACATTTTTCATTGCCTTTGTACTTTGAATGGTCACTACATGAACTGTTGTCAGTTGAGGACTACCTGCATAATGTCAATTCTTTAAAAAGAAGAAGAAGAAAAGAAGCAGTTATACTGAAAACCAAGATTGTACAATATATTTCAAGGAGCATTTTGCAGCATAGATGAGCACAGATTGAAACGTTTTTAGAGAATGGTAATAACACCAAGATTACGACGTATCATGCAAAGACTCCCCTTATTGTCTTGCCTTTGATGCAAGTAGGTGGAGTCGTGGGGAAGTCATTAAACAGGGCCAGTTGAAGAGTCCAGGAAGCAAGGGAGCATGGCAAGTAATCCAGAAATCCGGAAAGAATGCAAGGAATCCAGGAAAGTTCAAACATTGGCACTCAACCCTCCAGGAATACAACATTTGTTCCTGAGAAATGCCCCTCCCCACAGCATCTCCTTAAGTCTCAGTCCCCAGGTGTGCCTTGTGATAGAGGGGCAGGGTGCTCTCCTCCCAAGTAGTTGGCTCAGTCTGCGCTATTCTTGTCTTCTCTCCACTCTCCATGCTCGAGGATCAGGAGGAGGTGGTCCTTGCTCATCACCTGAGCTCTGTCTCGCATGTTCACTGCTTAGCCTCGCTTGGTCATCCTGCCCCCTTCCTCCCAGCCTACAAGCCATCCCAATCCTGAAAGGCCCTGGTCTTACTGGGTCTGCTCTTCCTCATTTTCCTCTGAAGTCAACGAAGCCACCCCCTCGATCTCTGTCGGCTCCAATTCCAGCTCATCTTCCTCTACAGATTCAGGCTCTGACAGGGGCATGACACCCATGAGCACAACCTCTTCAAATTATTTAGAGCCACATCTTTGTGGGGCCTAGATAGTCGAAAGCTTTTTCTCTCTGGCTCTGCCTGCGTGTCTATGAACAGCCACTTCAGCTTACAATTGCTCCAGGAAAAGTTTATGTTGCCTCTTGAAGTTCAAGTTACAAACTGGTTCTGAAACAGCATTCACTGTGCCATGTTGAGTTTTACTCTGTGAAGGGTAAAATCGATACTTGCACAAACTTAGATCACAGTATCTGATGGTGTTTGATTGGCAGATGGGTGGTCAGGTTAGCCCAGTAGTGGGAGAGCACTATCATCTGGGAGATCTCCTATTTTTATTAGTATTGCGTGCAATTGTGTAAGCCTGGCCAACTGCACTTTATTCAATAAAACAATTAAATATGTTTGCTCATGATACATGGATCCCATATATTTATAATGGCAGTTTGGCCCTATGATTAAAAAAGCAAAACAAAACCTCAATAAAAGTGTTACTAAAAAATGAACACAAATGTCATCAACAATGAAGGGTTCAACTGTATAAAATCAAATAGATCAGAATGCAGGCGAAAAAGAGCCAGGTTTTCATAACACAGACTTTAATGTGGAACAAGATGAAAAAAAATATTGACAAAGGCAACAGATGAATAAGAGGAACTGAAAAGAAAAAGCTAAAGAATGCACGAGAAACAGAATAAAAATCAATTTTATGAAACAAAGAAGTTCAAAAACTCCATAGCAGTGAAGAAATAGCAGAAATTATTAACAGTATAATTATTAGGAAAGAAACTGAAGACTGAGAAAGATAGCTTGAAGGGTTGCATGGCACTACAAAAGAATTAATTAATATGAAATAGATAGACATCATTTCTGTTTTAATGAAAGTATGGAATGGACCTCTACCACTAAAAAAAAAAAATTGTTGACAGAATACTGATGACAGAAGAATAATTTGAGAAATTAAGACCTTTACAGTTGACACACTGGAAAGAAAATAAGAGGTGGGGAATGACAGAAGATGATTGCTTATTTTTAGATCAGAATTTGACAGAGCGTTTGAAGACCTGAAAAGAAATTAATCAGCAGGGATAAATAATATCCCAGCTAAATTTATTATGTTTAAAGAAGATCACTCCAAAACACTTCTATTTAACTTAATCCAAGAAATGAACAAGAGGGGCAATTTGCCATTGTTTCAGTTAGAAAACAATAGTAACTACCAACTTAAAGGCAAACACAGAAGAAAAACAAATTGTATATAAATTTATTCTTCTTGGCTTGAAATGTGATTTTCAAAAATAATGGAATGACATTAAGTAAACAATTAAGGGAAGCCTGACTTGTTTAAAGAAGCAGATGAACAAGAAAAACCATATAACTGTTGTACCAATTTTAAGAGATTAAAAATTCTATTCTGAACTACTTACAGGTGGCATCAGATTGAATAAAGCTCTTGCGTTAATTGATACAGAATGGGATCTTATTTGATTTCAAACATAAATGGAAGATGAGGATAAGGGCAACAGGAACATTTTCTCCACTACTTATTCCTATGTCGTGACATTAAAATATGAACGGCATTTAGTTGAATATATATGTCCATAATATGGATAATATGTCCATGGCCAATCCAAGTTCCCAGTCCTGCCTCATTGTAACCACATTCAAATACAACTTGTAACTTGACTTCAGTTCTTCCCTTTATTTCCTAGTAATAGGGGCGAAAGGGGGAAGCCATGGTTCTATTTCAAGGGTGTCAAACTTGCATCGTCATGGTGGTGTCACGTAACGTATTGGGACTTCCCCCCCTTCGCTAAACCAGCCGTGGGTGTGGCCAGCTTGTGATGCATCCGGCCAATGGCATCCGGCCGCGAGTTTGACAGCCCTCTTCTATTTCCTACCCATAGTTAGAAAGCTGTAATTTGTCAGGAATACCTAAAAGACTTTTGTTTGGTAGAAAATAATCAATTTAGCTGATTATTACATCCTTATCAGCTTAGTCACTGCTGAAGTAACAGAATGGGGAAGGGAAGGTTCTATGATTGTAGGTCTTCTACATGCCTGAATCTTTATGGAAGAGAGCTGTAATTGTTTAATGCCTGAGATCTAGCTGAAAACCCACATATTAGTTGAAATTATGGCTCGGAGATTAAATAGCCCATAGAACGATTATCTGATATATTCCATGCTGGCTGGAAAAAGTGGCAGTAAATGAGCTGTATTCAAAAGATAGTTCATGGGAGATCAGGAGAAACAGGCAAACTGCTCTGTTGAATCCACCCCCAGAAAAGTCACCAAGGCAGCTATAGACCTCACCTTGAAGAAGTTACATATTGCCAATACCCAACTCTATATGTTTTACCTTTACAAAGGAATTTCTCATATGATCCTTCTCCATTACACTATTATGAACGCTAGAGATTTATGCAACAAAAAGCAAGAGATATTCTGTTTACTTCTTAAACCCTTTTTAGTACCAATAGGAGATACAAATTCTATAAACAAGCAAGGCAAACAAACAAACAAGCACTTTGTGCTTGTGTATTCTCCACCTACAATAATGTGATTCATGGTCCAGTTTACTGAGAATTATAGTAGCGAAGATGGGATTATAATTCAAAGGAAGGGAGGGAGGGAAGGAGGTTTATTGGAATATCCTCAGTTCTATAAATGGATATTTTGCACATCTGGCTGTATAACTCAGGTTATGTAAAAAAAGTTTATATAAACCCTTTCTTGTGTACACTAAGCAAATCCTCATTCATACAACTAAACTGAAGGGCTTAGGGGGATGAATACAATGTCTTTTAAAAATTGTTGTGTATGTGACACTTACCTTAACCATAGCAGCTTGAGATGAGTTGTAGACATAGCGAGCTGATTTTAGGAAAAGCAGTTAACAGATGTCCATGGAGTACAATAAGTCTTTTAAGCATTTAAGCATTTCTTCTTAGAGGAAGCAACAATCCCAGTTACACTTCAAACTAGACCATCTTTTTAAGTTGGAGAACTGTTGCATTGAAGTGGACCTCCTAGATAAGAGACAGGTGGTGGAGAGACATTTGTCTAACAGAAGATGTCTAACAGAACTCCAAGGGGGAAAATGTATTAAAAAGGGAGATTCATAATTGTTATTTGTCCTTACTTTTACTTGACATTCCTTCCGTGTGTGTGTGTGTGTGTGTGTGTGTGTGAGGGAGAGGGAGAGAGAGAGAGAGAGAGAATGAATGAATGAATGAATGAAATGGGTACATATATCCATTAACATCCAGAATTCTGATGAATATTTTTGTATACAAGTCTGAGAAGGCATTATGGTATATTTTTGAGGTCCAGCTTGGATCACTCAGTATGTAGCACTCAAAATATATGATCCTTCCTTAATTTATATAGCAATAGCACTTAGACTTATATACTGCTTCATAGTGCTTTTACAGCCCTCTCTAAGGGTTAACAGAGTCAGCGTATTGCCCCCAACAATCTGGCTCCTCATTTTACCTACCTCAGAAGGATGGAAGTCTGAGTCAACCTTGAGCTAGTGAGATTTGAACTACCGAACTGCAGCTAGCAGTCAGCTGAAGTAGCCTGCAGTATTGCACTCTAACCACTACGCCACCTCGGCTCTATTTAATATCCATATGAGCATAAGAAGGGAAAGAAGCACAGAGCAACCAGACTTGAAGGATTTTGTTATTATAGCCACCCTTAATTATATTAGTTTTAGCTTTCCTGTAGAGTCAACTTCTGGTCTGATCTACCTGATACTAATTCTGACCTACATTAATGAACCATTTGATGTCTATGATTTTAGAAGCATCTCTACCAAACTTTATACTACACCATTATCTCCTGGTGCACTTTGGGATAGGTACGTCCGCACATTGATGGCCAATGGGATCATTCTCATCCCATTCTGGCACCAATGATATTACCTAGTTGTGTAATGGAACTGTCTGAAAACAAAAACAAAAGCTCAGAGAAGAGTTAGGACTCCACTCAAGGCCACTCCCAGTCAGCTATTGAAGTGCTTCACCTCTGAGTTGCCATGAAATTTTCCGATGTTGGTTCCAGAGGTGGGTTCCTACCGGTTCTATCCGGTTCAATAGAACCGGTAGTAACTCCGCAATGATGTCATGGAGCTGGTTCTGTCGGTGTCTCCGTGGGCGCCGCCATCTTGGATTTTGCTTTTGCACATGCGCAACAGCTAGTTTTTGACTGCCGTGTGCACGCTCGAGGCGCAACCCTGAGCGAACCGGCAGTAAGAAGATTCAGAACCCACCTCTGGTTGGCTCATACCTTTGCTCTACTGCCTGTTTCATATCCCTGCAATTCCCTATTTTTATCTGTCTTTAGGTTGCATCTAAGGAGCGCTGCCTGGCTCAAGGACTGGGGATAAAATGAAGGCAGAGTCATAAGGATGTGAGAGGGGAAAAATGCCAGGGTCATGTTTGTATAACAGTCCAGTACTAACTAGAAACTCTCAGGTAAATATTACCTTCCTTATACCATGTTTCCCCAAAAATAAGACAGGGTCTTATTTTCTTTTGACCCCAGAAATAAGCACTTGGCCTTATTTTCA
>JANHFT010001446.1:30255-40378 GCA_032467955.1 Pseudoxenodon macrops
AGCGCGTTTTTAAAAAAAAAATCTGGGTTATTTTCCTCGTTGCAAAGGACTGGGTACCATTAGCTGTTCTTTGAGCATGGCTAAATCATTTTTTCTATTGTTGCCAAGAAAATGAAACAGACGGGTTAATGCTCAGTGGGCACCGAATTTGTCTGGAGGGAGATTTGCCTCTGTCTGTTTTATACTCTTTGCCTCCGTGATGTGTGCAGTGACAGCAAACACTGAACCAGAAGGAAGGAGGAGAGAGGTTGACAACTTTGGAAATGATGGTTTAAGCCGGGTTAAAGAAACTAAGGTTCAGCAGGGCGGATCTGTAGGACAAGAAGCAACGGGTGGAAACTAACCAAGGAGAGAAGCAACTTAGAACTAAGGAGAAGTTTCCTGACAGTTAGAACAATTAATCAGTGGAACAATTTGCCTCCAGAAGTTGAAAATGCTCCAACACTGGAAGTTTTAAAGAAGATATTAGATAACCATTTATCTAAAGTGGTGTAGGGATTCCTATCTAAGCAGGGGGTTGGACTAGAAGATCTCCAAGGTCCCTTCCAACTCTGTTATTCTATTGTATTCCCTTTGTCATTGTTTATTTGATTTGTTTTGTTATTTTACTTCTGCTCACACTCCTTTCATTTTTCTTCTTTTTTAAATAATTATAAGCTAACTGATATTTTATTTTTATAAGTTAACTAAGATTTCTCAATGGTTTCTTCTCATATTGAACATAACTAACTCCTGGCTCTACTCGCATTAGCTAAACCTTCTGTCATGGTACACTTATGTTGACCTTTTCTCATTCAATTAATATCTCTAAATAGTAGGTCTATTATAATTGTTCTAACTGTTCCTGTTCTTTATCTAATAATTATTAATAGTCAAAAACCAAGTGTTGAGTTCATCATAAACGTAGTGAATTGTAGCTCAGAGGTGGGTTCCTACTGGTTCTAACTGGTTCTTTAGAACGGTTAGTAGCTCGCCGATGACGTCACGGAGCTGGTTCCATCGGTGTCTCCTTGGGTGCCGCCATCTTGGATTTTGCTTCTGTTTCTGCGCAGAAGCTATTTTTTTATTGCTGCGCACACACACACGCACACGGCGCGACCCTGAGCGAACCGGCAGCAAAACAGAACCCACCCCTGTTGTAGCTACTCTACTTCTTTGCCTCAATGGGCTGAAAAATGAGTTAATGGAACAAATCTGAAGAATTCCAAGATTAGGAGGAAAAGTTGTGTGGTCAACACTTATTGTAAGCTAATTGTAGTCCGTAAGAAAATATATATAATTGAAGTCCAAGCTATGCTTTAATTTAGAAGTCACTGAAAATGCATGAAAATAATGAGCAGGTTTTCAAGATCTTCAGGTCAAGTACGAAGCTACAAAAAAAAAAATTGGGAAGAAAGCTGGGGGGACACGGGGGACCCATGAAGCCTCTATGGGAAATTCCTTAAATGTACTAGAAAATAAGAAGAAATTTTAATGAAGCATCAGAGTCATATAAATCTGCATCACCTTAGTTTCACCTTTAAATTTTTTTTTGAATCACACAGAATTTACCATTTTAAGACTGTCAGTTTCCTAACCCTTGCTTAATTTTGCAGTATTTGGTGTGTTTAAGAGATCTTGAATACTTATCCACAATGTCCAACATTTTTGGCTGGTCTTGATGAGCCGAATTTATGGAAAGTCGGATTTAGATTATTTCAGTTCTATATACTACCCCAGGATATAATTGTATTTTAAGTAAATTTCCAAAGTCAATGGGGAAGCCAGATTCCACTTAACAACCCGTGTTGCTTACTTAACAACTGCAGTGATTTCACTTAACAACTGTGGCAAGAAAAGTCATAACATGGGGCAAAGCTCACTTAACAAACATTTCATTTAGCAATAGAAATTTGGGGCTCAATTGCGGTCGTAAGTTGAGGACTCCCTGCATTTATTTAGCGTATGGCATCAAATTGCAATAGAAGAGCCCAGAAAAAATAGAAACAGGAATGAGCTGGTAAATCAGGCCCGCTGTTCGGAATGTCAAGCTAAGAATTTCCAGCAATGTATATATTTACCCATTCTAAAACAAACAAACAAGAACCTTAAGCTATTTGTGTTTGGCTGAAAGTCACAGACCAGTTTTTAATAAAAGTACATTCTACGTATCTTGTTCCTGTTCCTAATCCAGCCACCATTTCACAATTCCATGTAATCCTTCCCACTATGCTTACACAACTAGCCTGTATTAGATGGGTCACTTCAAAGGCAGCTCTAAATACAAAGCATTGCAATAATCTAATCTGCCTGTTGTCAGGTCATGGCTATCAAGCCAGGATATCTATATTCAGGAGTGGTGACAGCTGATGCATTAGCTGAAGCTGGTGAAAGGCAGTTTGCTTGGCCGATGTCACAGAGACATCTAAAATAAGGTCTAGCTTGAACAGCATCTCTACTAGTGTCTCCAAATCAACCCCCTTCAAGGGCTCATTGATCAGGACCAGACACCTTGGAACATTATTATTTGCATCAGATGCTCCAAAATGGAAATGTTTGGTTTAATGTCACTTTCTTTTAACTAGACATTGTAAACGTTATTTGCTGGAAGCTTTATCCTCTATTACTGCTGGTTCGGAAATGGGGTTTGGTTTGGGTACCAAGGGTGGGTTGTGAATATTTTTGTTGCCGGTTCGCTCAGGGTCACATTGCATGTGCACGTGTGCGTAGCAATCAAAAACTAGCTTCTGCGCATGCGCAGAAGCAAAATCCAAGATGGTGGCGCCCACGGAGACACCAATGGAACCAGCTCTGTGATGTCACCGTGAAGTTACTACCTGTTCTATAGAACCGGATAGAAATGGTAGGAACCCACCTCTGTTGGGTATAGTGAATTCTAGGTCTCTAATTTCAAAATGAATATGAACTTATTAGATTTCAGCTGCAAATATATGTACCCTGTGCAAAAACCAATGAAAAGCATTATGTAAAGACTATCAAAGCCCTAAAAATGGGCTATCGTTGCTCCCTTCCTTAAGAACATGACATCATGTGAGCAATTGCCAAAAAAAATAGCATAGGATTAAGTAGGTGAAGAATGTAACAAAAGATGATCAGGAATCTTCCACACGGATTTCCAGTTCACTATGGTGCCCCTAACTAGATCAGCCTCTTACCAATTTGCCATTTGTTCACATTTTCAAATTCCTAGCACAGGGAGTGAAGGTAGTTTAACGCTGCATTTTCCTTCCATGCCTGTAGTCAGGGTAAATGAAAGTGATTCTGGATGTAGATGGACATTTCAGACCACATTTGGAAACTGTCACGCCCATGCTTCCCCCCCCCCATCCTAACACTGATTCTGCTTTTTCCTCTACATTGCTGCTTCCTCTCCACATCCTCCAAAAGAAGATATTTCAGTTTTCTTTGACTTGGGAATTAAATTGACATGTTCTGCGGTGGAGCCTGAATGATCATTATTGTCCTGGTACTTCAAGCCATATTCAGCTTGGTTTCCATTTGAAGCAGGTGGCCATAACCATTGGGTGCCTGGCAATCATGTCTACTACCTGGAAGTTGGACATTAGTTGGGGATAGAATGATCCATTGTTGATACTGCTGTCTGTTTAGCAATAGAGAGTATCTACAATCCAGCATAAATTGCCTAGTTTCTGGTTTGCAAGTTATTTGTGCACCATTTGCAACCTTGTTTAAAGGAGTGGAGGGTCATTGAGGGGCTGTGCTCAAACCGTCAAGCTTTGGGATCAATTATAGAAAAGGAAGAGTAATAGCAGGTGGGATAGCCTTTGCACAGGTGAACAAATGCAAAATAGGTAGGGTACTGAGACACTGGAAAATGTGGATGGGAATTCCAAAGTAAGGAATTTTTCTGTTGCTGCAATGCAGCCCCTTCTGTTTCTCTTTCACAGCGCTCATTGAAAGAGAGGTAAGATTGAGGGAGGATAACAAAGAAGGACATCTCAATGCTTGGAAGAATGAGCAGAGAAGAATGGTGGAGGAAACTAAGCAAAGAAATGGAAGGACTAAGTCATCAGAAAACATTTTACGTGTAAGTGCTGAAACTGGGAAGGTAGGAAACAAAGCAGGGCAAATCATCAAATAGATGTTAGTCTTGACAAAATTCTAGCATCTTGTGAGAAGTGTAATGGTATGTGAGAAACACCTTGAAAGATGGGATGGGGAGATGTTGCTTAGGGAACGATCAGATAAGAGACAGCATAATCTGCAGCTGCAGAGGGATGGAGCAAGAGGTTCTGAAGAGAACCTCGCTAAATTCTTGAGCTCTAACAGTGATGGAGGGAGAACTGAACTTTCAGAATTGCAAGATTCTGTGGATGTAGCTTTACAATAAAACAGCAAGCTGCAAAATGCAATTTCAAATCAGGTAAACCCAATTTTCCTCTTCCCATTGCACCTCGTAACACCTTATATTTAATTCGTGGATTTTTCCCGTTACACAAATTTAGATGTATCCGTCCACTGTTTAAATGGGGCAACAGTTTTGTCAAAATCGGTGTTATCTGAAACAAAAACATTGTTCTAGGCAAGACATTCATTTTTATTACAGAAATTGTCCCTAGCAATAACAGTTGTAGTTTCTCCCAACTTAATATATATATTTTAATGTCATTCCATGCCTTAACATAGTTATTTTGAAGTGACACACAATTCACATTTGTCATGATGATTCCCAGATATTTCTCCTTCTTCTCAATTTTAAAACTCATTTTATTCATCAATTCTGTTTGATCTTTTGTTTTCATATTTTTTTGTTAACATCTTCATCTTCTGTTTATAGACCTTGAGACCTGTTATTGCACTATTTTTTTTCTCAGTTTGCCCAGTAATATTTCAATCCCCATTTAAAGGATCTTCCAAAACCTACATTCATTTCTGGTGATGCCACTTGATGTTTTTGTCAGTTCTTTCAGCCACCCTGTGTTTTATGTTTTGTGTATTTATATGTGTATATATATATAAGATTGTTAGCCACCCAGGGCCATATATTTTATGTGATCAAAATAAATATATTAATCTTCATCTTCAATGAAAAGTTATTTATCTAAGTATGTTCTTGATGTTTCTGCAGTTTGCTAAGTACTGTAGATTGAGATTCTGCATACAAGAGTTTCACTATTAACAGGGAGAAAGGTGAAGAGGGAACATAGACTCACAAAGATGTTAATGGCCTTCTCATTTACTTCTAGAGATGATGAAGACAAATGAGGCATAACTGATGGCTTTATGTGTTAATCCCCAGAAAATACTCCGTCACCTCTTTTCTGTGTGTTCTCATAGTAAACAAAACTACTGCATTCTTTGCTTTGCTATAATGCAAGATGCAATTTAGCAGGTAGCAAAATCTCTGAGACCTTGACTGTAGTTGGCCAGGTGCAAGCTTCTAGTGATAAAACTTAGTGAATTATCTATTATCCAAAAATAAAGCTAATTGATCCTGGAACTGTTGCTTATTCTCACCTCTTCTTTCTAGTTGTATGTCTACTCAAAAGAGAAAAGTGGAGTGGAGAGAACATGAAAATACCTTCCCATTCAGAGGGCTAAAGATTGGAGGAGTGAGGCTGCAAAGCAGGGGACAACCAGGAAAACATAGTAACTCAGTTCTCTCATTAACTTCATCTTTTCTATATAGGAAGTCCTCGCTTAATGATCACAATCAGGTGTCAGGTAACAGCCCAGATGAAATAAAAACTCCAAGGCCAGAAGGTTCCTCAAAGTATAGATTTATTAGGCAGGTCATATTGGCACAGTAGGTGAAAACGCTTTGTCAATATGACATGCCTAATAAACGCGACTCTGAAGCTTCCCGGGTTTTCCCCACCCAATTCAAAATCCAAAGTTCTTCCCCCCACTACACACAACCATCACATGCCCCAATCAGGTCACAGTCCCAGACCTGGATGACTCCCATCCACATCCCACCAGGTGCTGGTGAGGGTGTCCTTGGCTCCCAGGTGAAATAATGTTATTTTGGCTACATGTTCCCTTAGCTATCTCTACTCCCCCCCCTCCCGTTCCCATAGCTGTATTCAGCCTCGGTTTGGCAACCCTGAAGACATTCCAAGATGGTTCAAGGGTTGACAGCAGGACTGAAATATCAACCGTTGAGCGAAATGATAATTAAACAAGACATCTATGAGATTTCTTCACTCAACAACTGCAATCCTGACACTTCCGGCTGCCGTTGTTTAGTCATCATGCAAGTTGTTAAATGAACAGAGTTCCAGATAGCAAGAATAGGGGTACAGGCAAGGGGGAGAAGGATTTTAGCTCTCTGCATGCCTGTGGATCTCATGCAGAGAACATTGCAAATGACTGTTGCATGATTGTGGGTCACTTGCCATCTGATTATAATGAAAATATATGCCAAGCACTTGAGGGAGGGGGACAGCATGACATTTTACAATGGCCAGAAGTGCTTTATGGGTCATAAAGTACTCTTTCTTAGGCCATTGTAACTTTGAATAGTTGTTTAACAACTGGACGTAAGTCAAGAACTACACCTAAATTGTAATTGATTTAAGAACATTTTTATAGACTCTTGCCAAGGAGGGACAGGAAAGGCATGGTAGCAATGATATCAGTCTTCTTCTATTTTTTTAAAATAAAATCATTTAGATGCAAGCTCTGGGTTACATTTTGAATGTCAGCAGTGTTAGGGGAAATTGTATGATGTGCTACACATATCTGTTTCTTCAGTGGTATTGATATTAACCATTTAATTTTTAAAATAATATAGCAATTCAGCATACAGGTTTTTATGCTTCTTCAATCATTTTGCTGTAAGCAGCAACATACAAACACATAACAATGCAACAATCTAAATTTCTATGGAGATTCTCAGTCATCCAAGTCATGGTTGTCCCAAAGGTGCTTTTATAAGAGGCAACTGTACTTTCTGGTTTTTCTTTGAAGACGTTTTGCTTCTCATCCAAGAAGCTTCTTCAGCTCTTGAGAAACAGCCTCTTCAGAGCTGTTGGAAAGTTCTTGGATGAGAACCGAAAACCAAAAAGTCCAGTTGCCTCTTCAAAAAGCACCTTTGGAACAACAATCTAAATTGTAAATCACAAAAAAAGGAACTCATCTCACTTCTAGTCTCACCTAAATTCCCTAACTGTAGATTGAAAAACCTGTGTTTTCAAACGTTTCCTAAATATTAAAAGTGAGAGTGTCTTTCTTGAATTGGCGAGATGGTATTCTACAGGAAGGGAACTCCTGTAGGGTCCGTTGTCCTCTGAGTCATCTATCATTGTATCTCTCAAGGGTTGCAGACTCTCCACATCTGTCCTTTCTTGGATGGGCAGATCTTATTTGGAATAAGAGGACTCAGAGAAAACCAGCCCCCAAACCACGTGATCTGTGGTATGTTGATAAATATTTAACAACCCTCTCCACTGACTTCATTGGTGGCCACTGCACACTGGCCACCAAACAATTGATCATCATGCTAGATGTGGTGGCTCAGGTCACAGTCCACCAGTTTGGAAAATTCCACAAAATTTAACAATGGGCTGTCTGGTAAAAGCAGCTTCAGCAGTGCACAGCATGATGGGTTTTAGAGGTAATTATCAGCACCTCAAGCTGCACTTAAGGAAAAAACAACAACAGCAAATGCACAATATTAGCATTATATAACAATACTGAATGGTTCCAATTAAGAAGTAGGTCTATGTGTCTAGCACAATTTGGAGTTTCTTGGTGGAATTCAAAGGCAGCCTCATCTGGAATGCAGTATAGCTGTCCACTCATGAGGTGATGAAAGCCTGCATGACTGACAGCACCGGGAACATATAATTGGTGCAACAACCAAACCTGGATAAACACCCTCTTGGTCATTGCTTCCATCCAGCAGGAACAGAGTATACTCAAGGAGCCCCAAGATACTCATCAAAAATTGAATGAAAACAATTGTCTCCCTGATAGAGGGCTGAAAAATGCCTGTGGGAACATGGGAATAATGAAAGGGAAACAATTCTTCTCATTGGGGTTGAATGTGGTCTTCTGCCAAATTCCAAGTCACTGCATCACTAAGTGTGAGGCCTCTGAAGAGAATGGTGCTCTATTAAGTTTCCTGAATGCAATTTTCTCCACTGCTGTGGAGACTGTTTATTCTTCTAATGCAGGCATTCAGAACTATGTTGATCCTGTAATAAAACTCACAGTCATCTATCCAGATTTAAAGAATACACTGACGCTGTATGGTAACCATCTCCCATGTTTATGTGGAAGCAAGCTGAGAGCTGTGAGGGAAATCAGCACCCTGCCGTAGGAGGAGTGGCAGAATCTGAGGGCAGGGTTAAAAGAGGGATCAGCCTAGAATCCCTACATAGCCACAACTGAAATAAATCCAATCCTGTTTGAATTCCATTGACCGTTATCTAATACTGACCAGGTGCTAACCGTTAATTGAGAAGATTCCTGTTCATAGGTATGCGTAGCAATAAATCAGTTTAATTGGACCTTCACGTGTGGACCTGATCTTTCACCCCTGACATTTACATAGCACAACACACTGAAGGAGTCTCCTCCAATATGTCCCCTCATGATTTCTTTAGAAGGCTAAGTGGGCCCTAATAGACATCCCACCCATAAAGACATAACTCTTTGAATTAGTCTTTTATGAACTGACTGAAATGCAGAGGCACTTGAGTAGGCCTCAAATGCCTCTGCATAGCTATCACATTTCAGTACCTGTAGAAGTGAACATCCTCACTGAAGAGAAAGATGCTAGCAGTAGGGATTTGAGACTCCATGATTCCTACGGAATCCATCTTGCTGGAAATCTTACTTTTCTTTCTTGTGAAAAATTTGATTGTAGACATATGAGATGTACTTGTGGATAAGCTAAGAATATCAACTGCCAAAATACACCTCCCACAAATTGGGTTTGGTTTATCCATGGATGGTCTTATCTATGAGTATATACAGTAATATTTCTTTGAAACAATCTGTATATCCTATTTTATAAGACCATTCAGGGATAAGCTGACCCATGAATATTTTTTACCAAAATATCATGAAAATGTGCCATCTGTGGACAAGCCAATTATGGATATTAAAACATACAAAATTTTAGAGAGTCGGTGTATTTGTGTGATACATTTTTCATGGTATTTTGGTTAAAAAGGCAAGGGTTGGTTTATCCATCAATGTGGGCTTCTACAAAATTTTATCTTTTATCTATTCTATCTTTCCAGGGAATAGCTTACTTAGTCCCTGGAAAGCTTTTA
Source organism: Pseudoxenodon macrops (assembly GCA_032467955.1). NCBI lineage: Eukaryota > Metazoa > Chordata > Lepidosauria > Squamata > Pseudoxenodontidae > Pseudoxenodon > Pseudoxenodon macrops. Next base: position 39,504 of record JANHFT010001446.1, read on the forward strand.
TACAGCATGATTGACTCAATTTCTGGTTCCAGTTTAGAAAAAAATATGTTGAAGAACCTGCAAAACAATTGGGAAATGGGTTAAAAACCAATATTGATAAAATGCCAATTTATGACGGCAAATAGGGCTTTTTTTTCCCACAGCCCCAAATAGCTGTGAAAAAACAGATGTCTCTCTTGTTGCTTGACATGCCTTGACATTTCCTTGGGGGCTGGTGTCTCAAATATGTGCTTGTTCTAATCCAATTGGAAAAGCTCAAGGAAGCAATGTGTCTCTTTCCCAGGAGTGCCTTAGGATGTGTCAGAGTTCATCAAAAGAATATTGCCATTTCAAATATTCAAATTGTATCGCACATCACAGGAACTTTCTTATGACACTCATGAATTATTATTCTAGGATCAAGAATGGGATGGGGGTTGCAAAGGCAATTGTGACATGCCTAGGACACTTAATGAGCCCGTTGAGCTGAAGATTTATTTTATTTTATGGTTCATGTCCATTGTCATTATATCACATTCGTTGCATGGAGTCTCTTGGGAGATTCTAAGAAGTAGCATCCTGGAGTTAAAAGACAAAGTTAATTATTCTCTGTTGGGGGCAAGCCAGTATGTGGGCTTCAGGGTGCCATCTAGGGGTTATGGGCAGTGGTGGGATTCAATTTTTTTTACTACCAGTTCTGAGGACGTGGCTTGGTGGCCATAGCTTGGCTTGGTGGGCATGGCAGGGGAAGGATACTGTGAAATCTCCATTTCCACCCAGGGGTGAAATCTAAAAATGTTCCCTACCGGTTCTGTGGGCGTGGCTTATTTTGTGGGCGTGGCTTGGAGGTCAGGTGACTGGGTGGGCATGTTTTTACACTTTACACAGACAGAACA
>JANHFT010001446.1:79947-94589 GCA_032467955.1 Pseudoxenodon macrops
AAAATCATGTCCGGTCACATTTATGACTGTCAAGACTTATGACAATAATTGCCGGGTTCAATTAAGGTTCATAACTCAAGGACTGCCTGAATCACTCTGCTTCTTTTTGTGTGTGTCTGTCAGACGTGGGTTTTGAATCTTCTTACTGCCGGTTCGCTCAGAGTGCGCACAGCAATCAAAAAATAGCTTCTGCGCATGCGCAGAAGCAAAATCCAAAATGGCGACGCCCACAGAGACACTGAAGGAACCAGCTTCCTGACATCATCGCAGAGTTATTACCGGTTCTATAGAACCGGATAGAACCTCTAGTGTCTGTATTGGGAGGAAGAAAGAGGGAAAGTTGATTTAATACAACTGTAGAAAAAGTCATAAATACTTAGGACTTCCAACGTTGCCAAAATTACAACTGGCCTTAATGACTGAAAGAAAACATTGGAGGTGATGCACTAAATAAGAATGTTTCAGTGCACAACGAATAATAGGCACAGCACATAACACAAAACACAATGAGGACTAGTGAAGTATGAAGGAGGGAAAGACTTTGAAATACCCACAAAGGAGGAACTGTTGGGGAAGATAGCGGAATTAGCAGAGAAGGAAAAAAATAAATCGGTTTGTGATTAGAGAAAAGGTGATAACTATATTAGTGAGTGGAAACCTTTAATGAGTTTTTTGCTGAAAAACTGGGGGGGGGGAATGAGCTTGTGATTTATGGATTTGATGATTAGAAAGGAGAGAACATGGAAAGAAGAGACCCACTATAGAACCATAAAGGATAAAATATAAAAGCATGTATAACTGAAACGATGGTTATCCAACATCTTCTTAAAAACTTCCAGTATTGGAGCATTCACAACTTCTGGAGGAAAATTGTTCCACTGATTAATTGTTCTCACTGACAGGATAATTTCTCCTTAGTTCTAAGCTGCTTCTCTCCTTGATTAGTTTCCACCCGTTGCTTCTTGTCCTGCCCTCAGGTGCTTTGGAGAACAGCTTGGCTCCCTCTTCTTTGGGGCAGCCCCTGAGAGATTGGAAGACTGCTATCATGTCTCCCCTAGTTCTTCTTTTCATTAAACTAGACACGCCCAGTTCCTGCAACCGTTCTTCATATGCTTCTGGAGAAGAGAAGAAATGGGGAGTAGCTTGGAGGTACTTTGACTCCACTGTCAATCAATCAGAACAGAGTTGGAAGGGACCTTGGAGGTCTTCTAGTCCAACCCCCTGCTCAAGCAGGAGACCCTATAAGTGGCTGTCCAGACTTTTCTTAAAAACCTCCAGTGATGAAGCCCCTACAACCTCTGAAGGCAAGCTGTTCCCCTAGTTAATTATCCTCACTGTTAGGAAGTTTCTCCTTAATTCCAGATTGCTTCTCGCCTTGATTAGTTTCCATCCATTGTTTCTTGTCCGGCCTTCAGGTGCTTTGCTAAATAAGTTAACCCCCTCCTCTTTGTGGCAGCCCCTCAAATACTGGAAGACTGCTATCATGTCCCCCCTAGTCCTTCTTTTCTCTAGATCAGGGGTCAGCAACCCGTGGCTCTGCAGCCACATGTGGGCTTTTTCATCCCTCTACTGCGGTTCCCTGTCGCTTGTCGGCGCCACAATTTTGAGTGGAGCTTTCGGTTAATCATGGCGGGCCAGTAGGAGACTCTACGGCAAGGGGTGGGTTTTCTGGTCGGCTCCACAATTGATAGGGCTTTTGGTTAGAACAGATAAAAGAAAAAGGACAACGGCACTAGGAGGAGACTCTATGGTGGGGGAACTGGACTTCCGGTCAGCTCCAGAATTGAACGGGGGACTTCTGGTTAGGATCTTTGTGGCTCTTTGAGGGTTTAAGGTTGCCGATCCCTGGTCTAGACTGGCCAAACTCAATTCCTGCAGCCGTTCTTCATATGTTTTAATCTCCAGGCCTTTAATCATCTTAGTTGCTCTTCTCTGCACTTTTTGCAAAGTCTTTTTTGTAAACATGATGACCAAAATGGGATGCAGGATTCCAGGTGTGGCCTTACTAAGGCTTTATAGAGCTATACTGTTACTTCCCCTGATTTTGATTCTCTACCTCTGTTTATACAACCCAGGATTGTATTCGCTTCTTTGGCTGCTGCCCCACATAGCCGGCTCATGTTTAAGGGATTGTCCACTTAGGACTCCAAGATCCCTCTCACAGTTCCTGTTTCTGAGCCAGGTCTCGCCTAATCTGTACTTATACCTTTGGTTTTTCCTGCCTAAGTGTAAAACCTTGCTTCAGGGTACAGACTTTTTTGTGATTACACCAGGGAAAGACCTGCATCAACAGGCTCTAAATAAATACAGCCCCAGTAATAGAAACCCACATTTTCAAAATGTGAAGGGGAAAAAAATCTCTCACACCTCTCACCACAATGGAGACCGGACGACTCCAGTCAGAAGGGATGTTTCTCCCATGTTTCCGTTCTAGGTATCGGCATTTATATGATCCAGAATCTTCCTTTGTGGCTGTGAGGACCAGGGAGATGTTGCCTTTGTGCCAATCCAGATCCTTTAAAGAGGTCTCGCCCTCGTTTTCCCTTATGTGGGAAAACTCGTAGCCTTTCGAGCCTTCAAGAAGGAGGTTGGGAACTGAGCACCAGAGGACAACTTTCTCCCCAACCAGATACAGGGGTCGTGGAGGGGCTGGAGAAAACCTGGGAGCTGGTGGAGGTTCTAGATAGATAGATCCAGAGAAGAAAAAGAAGTGATTATTAAATGTCCTTCAGGCAGTTCCAGGATTACCTTGACTGGCACCCCTCAACTCATGGAACTGCACTAGAGTTGCAGTGTCCCAGGGAGATGTGATCCCCTTTTGCGACCTTCTGACAAGCAAAGACAACGGGGAGACCCAGATTCATTTAGCAACTGAGTTACTAACTTATCAATTGCAGTAATTTAGTTAACTATGGCAAGAAATGTCGTAAAATGGGGGAAACCTCAACAAATTCTCACAACAGATATTTGGGGCTCAATTGTGGTTGTAAGCTGAGGACTATTTGTATCACATTTCCTTCAGCTTTCTGGCGTAAAACAAATTGGTCTGTTTGACCATCTTTTACAGTCCCCTTTTTATTTGATGAACAATGAAATAAATATAAATATTTAATTTAATGAATTAATAAACACAAGTATTGACTCTCCTTGAAATATTTCACATTGTAGGGATCCCTTAGGCATCTTTCTAACAATGCAAACAGTATTTCACAACCTTGACAAACAAAATTTGTGGACCTTGACAAACAAAATTCCTCAGCCAGCATGTGGCATTCTGGGAGTTGAAGTCCACCCAGCTTAAAGTTGTCACGATGGAGAAAGCCTGATGTAAACACTTTATAAATTAGAAGTATGTTTCTTACCAACAACAGTGAATTCATTCTGATTACTCTTTCGAGACAGAACTCTTTTGCCTTCCCTGTTTTTCCCCAAGTAAGAACAAGAAAATATTGCTTTTGGAGCCAAATGCAATGCAGGAAGGAGCAGAGTATTTCTGTCCTGTTCTTGATATCTCTTCCATTCCCCCTTTTCATTCATGCGATTGAAGAAGTATTTCTCTCCCTTCTGTCCTTCTGGTGGGGAACATTTTAACTCGATCTGTTCTCCTCTGAGGAGGTTTTGGTGAGAAGGTGACCAGGACAAGGTGGGAGCTGCTGGGACTTGATTCCAAGTAGACCTCTGAAAATCTGAGAAACAAAAGGAAATGTGAAAAGAACCCCTTAAAAATCCTTGCACGCTTAGAAGCAGAATTTTGTTGCAAGAATCCAAGAGAAACTCACAGGCTAGACAGAAACAACCAAATTATCTCTTCTCAAATAAAAGTCTTTACAGGTAGTCCTTGACTTACGACCGGCTGCTTAGTAAATCTTCGAAGTTACGACAGACGTAAAAAAGCAACGTAGAACCCAGATACGAAGTTCCGACAGCCGGCTGCATTATGGTCATTAGGTTGTGGATTGCGTATACATCTGATGTCTAGAGCGTAGTAGACCATTACTCTCAACAACTCTACCAACTACAATGAACAATTCTTCAATGGAGATCCAGACAACAAGTCAACACAGGCCTATTGAGAGCTAAGTATGGACAAATGTGTCTTCTTGCATGCATCCCTGGACTACAATTCCCATCACCCCTTAGCAGCGGCTATATTTTGACAAGGCTCATGATAGCTGTGATTCTGCAACATTTGAAGGGTCTCAGGGACACCTTGATCATATTTTGCTGACAAACAGGGACCCTCTACCTATATTCAGCATGAGAGACATCCTTTCTTCTGTCTGCAGATTCACGTCTCTAGGTCTGGCCTATTAATTCATTTATTAAAGGGCTTTTTGCAAGAGAGACATGAATTACCCTCAGCCAGAGTGGCTGAATCCTCCATGTGTTTGTTCAATAGAGCCATTGTTACAATCAAAACTTGGTTAACTTCTACTTGGATGCTTCTCACATGAAGCTAAAGAGCTCTGACCACAAATGTCGAAGTCACAGGAAACGCTAGTGTAGGTTGGCGATTGTGGCTTTGTGAGTGTGCTAAAGAATGTTGCAAAATGGTCCTATTATACTGGACAAAGGAAAGGGGACGTGCTTAAGTTTCCTTCATCTGTGGTCAAGAATCCCCAGGTGAAAATCCTGAGGTAAAACGTTCATCGTTAGTATGTTGGCTGACTTGAGAATTGAGTTCTGGCCAACAAGATGCAGTTCAGTGACGAGAAAACTAAGGATTTACACTCAGGCAAGAAAAAAAAGGAAGTGCACAGGTAGAGAATAGGTGGCGCCTGTCTCAACTGCAGTAACTGTGAGAGGAATCTTGGAGCCTCACTTAAATATGAGCCAGCAGCTGCCAAAAAAGCCAATACAGTCCTAGGCTGCCCCAACAGAAGGAGAGTTTGAAGGAGCAACGGGTGAAAACTAACCAAGGAGAAAAGCAACCTAGAACTAAGGAGAAATTTTCTGACAGTGAGAACAATTAACCAGTGGAACAACTTGCCTCCAGAAGTTGTGAATGCTCCAACACTGGAAGTTTTTAAGAAGATGTTGGATAACCATTTATCTGACAGTGAGAACAATTAATCAGTAGAACAACTTGCCTCCAGAAGTTGTCAGTTACTCCATCACTGGAAGTTTTTAGGAAGAGATTGGACAGCCCTTTGTCTGAAATAGTAAAGGGTTTCCTGCTTGAGCAGGGGGTTGGACTAGAAGACCTCTGAGGTCTCTTCCAACATTGCTATTCTGTTTAGTCTTACATCATCTCACTTGTAGGGACCTTGAAAGGACTTTCTTGATCTCCATAAAACTCTTGCTTTTGTTTTTGTTTTAATTTAACTTTGGATGGGTTTTTATTTTTTACAAACGCTCTATAAGGAAATTTGGCTTCTACGAATGTTGTGTTCTTGATTCCCCACCCTTTCCTTGTGCCAGCAAAATCTTTCATCCTGAGGAGCACACTTTGTGCATATTAGCAGAACCGATGCGGTTTGGGGGCCCACACAAGAGGTCAGACGTTGCGTACCTCTGGTTTGGCGAGAGACGTGTGTTCCTGGCCTGTTTCACTTTTCGGTTATAATCTTGTCCCACGATATTTGCATCCACTTTTCTTCCTGTCCTGGCACTGGTTTCTGCTATGAACTGGCACAGGAAAATAATTCTCTTTTGTCCTTCCCTTCGTCTACTAGAAGCCCTCCAACTCTGCTATTCTGTGTGATGTAATCTCCCTGTTATGTCAGTTTCTGGAATGGTCATTCGCATGCTTTCTTTGCACACTTTTTATGCACAATCAATCAATCAATCAATCAATCAGACTAGAGCTGGAAGGGACCTTGGAGGTATTCTAGTCTAACCCCCTGCTCATGCAGGAGACCCATTTCAGATAGGTGGCTGTCTAGTCTTCTAGTCTTCATCACCTACAGTGATGAAGCACCAACAGCTTCTGGTGGCAAGCTGTTCCACTGGTTCATTGTTTCACTGTCAGGAAATTTATCTTCAGTTCTAAGTTGCATCTCTCTTTCAATCAATCAGAATAGAGCTGGGAGCAGGGGTGAAATCCAGCAGGTTCTGACAGGTTCTGGAGAACCGATAGCGGAAATTTTGAAAAGTTCGGAAAGCTGGCCCGAAAGCAGGGTGGGAATGGAGATTTTGCAATATCCTTCCCCCAGGAGTGGGGAGGGAATGGGGATTTTGCAGTATCCTTCCCCTGGAATGGGGTGGGAAGGAAGATTTTGCAGTTTTCTTCCCGTGTCATGCCCACCACGCCATGCCATGCCACGCCACGCCGCACCACACTACACTCACCAAGCCACGTCCACAGAACCAGTAGTAAAAAAAATGGATTTCACCACTGGTTGTCACCCTGACCTTTTTTGACCTATTCCATGTTTTGACCTATTCCATGGGCAAGTATCTTGTGCAAAGGTAGTGAGCAAATGGTAAAGAACACTTTGTCCCTAGCAGGCCTAGCTTTCCACTCCTCAGCAACTCACAGTTTTTGTGCAGGATGGAGAACAATGCGGACAGAGACAGCCCCTTCCCTTTCATTCCAAACACAATTAAAAAAGATGGCAAGGGTTACTTTCACACCTGCATTTAACAACAGAAATTAGTTTGTTTAGAGATTAAAATAAGCCACTGTTAAATGTATTGGCAACCCTTCATGGATTTTTTGCTGGCAACAGGATTGAAAAGTTGACGGTTTATGGATTCGCTTATAGAAAAGGGATGGGATATGGATGGGGAAAAAATCTGTTTAACTTTATAGGAGTTATTAAATTTGTTTATACTGGTATTTGTGTTGAAGGTTGGAAGTCATATATATATATTCTTTTTCTTTCTCCCTGCACTTCTTTTTTTCTCCTTCTCTTCTAAACAGCTTTTACTATTATAATTAAAATTCATAATACAATATATATATATATACATATATTTAACAATATTTATATATTCATAATACAATATATATATACATATATTTTAACATACATACATATATGTATTAAGAAATATCAGCCTGTTTTGCCTCAATTCTTTGACCCAGCTCATTATTTGCAGAGTTAAGTCAAAGCCAAGTGTCTTTGTTGAAACACAGCATGTAGCCAAAAGCAGTATTTTGGAAAACATCTCATTTGCTTGCCTTTAATGATTTCAGGATGGATACTACCTGTGGGCCTTCATGGTTTCAGGATAAATACTAGCTAGGCAAATGAGCAATCATTGATATATATGCAGTGCTTGTTTTCATCTCGGAGTAGTGTCTGCTAAATTGATGCCTCAAGGGTTTGTTAATCTTGGCTGAGTCTTACCCGTTGCTACAACATATTTACCAGTAACAGAGCCCATCTACCAAATTTTCCTTGCCTAAAGTCAGTGGAGCAAGTTACATTGGTTACATTTTCAAGTTTCACCACAGCAGAAAAAATGCTTTTATTTATTTACAAGTAATAATAAACTGTATGCAAATACAGTGGATTCAGACATATATTATGTTGATACCTAACAACATCCTAGGTTCTTGAGAAGAACATGATGTGAAGGGGCATGCATAAGCGCACCAACATGCCTACTGTCCTTGTCCTATTGTCCCCTTTTATTTGTATCCATTTCATGTATTCATAACCATGTTTATACCTATATCTGTTTTTCTAATACGTGCTTGACAAAATAAATAAATAAATGAATGTAGGCCAACACCACTTTAAGAACTGGCAGCTGTGATTTTATGCTGTTATAATAATAATATCTGCCTATCCCAAGTCCTTGGGAAACACTTGATCGGTGGACAAATATGCCGTATCCAGTCTAAACATCTGGCTGATTGTGCCACCAACCATAATAGTCAAAATAACAACCCTTCCATTCAACCAATATCTACAATATTATTTTTCCTCTCTCTCCCAGATTCATAGCTGTTTTTAAAATCATTGCTCCCTGCAGCACTGGAGAAGCTGTAACATTTTTCGGGAACAGCATTTACGATCTAATGTTGCTTCCCATTTTACTGTCAGTAGCAATTTCAATTCATTTTACTTCCATGTTAGTATTGCTCCTACCTCAGTTTCTAGGCACACAGAATTACCAAAATCAGATTTGACTTTTTTTTTAAAAAAAATCTGGTCTTTGCGATCTGGTAAACATGTATTCTGCCCTTGGTGTTTAGAGGCCTAGATTAAATTTGTATTTACTGGGGAAAGGCACCTCTCTTCTAAAATAGCAGATATTGGAATAACGGCACTGTGGAATAAAGGCACTTTTAGCAATATGAAAGAAAACACCCTTTGGTTTAATTCCTGATGAACAATATTTGGAAATCTTCCAAGGAATACTTGGTGGGGGGCGCTGATGAGTGAGTCTCCCCTTGTAAAACAATGAAGATAACCCTGGGTTGGTGTATACACATGGCATATTGTTCCCTCATCTGCTACATAATTTGAAAGATGGGTTTATGTGGATACATTATTTATATCATCCAGGACTTTCTCATTCTGGGAAAAAAAACATGTTGTCAATAGCGATAGCACTTTGACTTATATAACGCTTCACAGCCCTCTCTCAGCGGTTTACAGAGTCAGCACATTGCCGCCAACAATCTGAGTCCTTATTTTAGTAACCTGGAAAGAATGGAAAGCTGAGTCAACTTTGAGCTGGTCAGGATCAAAGGAATCGAACTCTTGGCAATGTGAGCAGAGTTAGCCTGCAATACTGCATTCTAACCACTGCGCCACCACGGTTCTTAATGTATGGGAGAAGACTACAGAACGCATCCTATTCCAGAATGGCCATGCTATGCTATCCTAATTATGTAATGAAACATCTGCAGGAGAATAACCAAGCTCAGGGAGCACCAAGGATATTGCATGTCATCTTTCTTTAAAATGGGTTCATTGGGGTTTCTTTGATCTATGTCTATTTTAGTGGGTGCCGGCTAAAGTAATTCTTCACTAGCTGAAGGCAATTAATAGAGTTGCCATTCTAAGAATGCTGATACCTCAGTTATGAATGCAGTTGGAGTCACTGGTTGACAGTAAGGAAAAGTCCAATCATTCTGTAAGGATTTTTTAACTTTTGCCATAGGGATTCCAGCTTCAAGTAGAAATCACTAACACAACCAATCTTGTGTTTTACACTTCTACTCCGTTAGCACGTAAATCAATGTGCTGCAGCAACTAGTAACCTGCTGGTATTGTAACTGTCCTTAAATCCTGTTTCTGTGGCTACAGAATGTAGCTTTCCTGTCTCTAAATATGTTGAATCAGAGAGTCTTCCCCTTTCTCCTTTCCCTGATACTTTCCTGTATGGGTTTGGACTTTCGGTTTTTGCTTCTGAGGAAGGGGGCTAAAACAGTTTGAATTCTTAACTTGCTAGTCCCTGGCTCAAAAGGACCCCTATAAAAGCCTAGGGAATTTTTTTCTAAATCTCTGCTTTCTGTTTGAATTTTACATGGAGGCAGTAATCTCACCAATGTTTTCTGTTTTCTTGCAATATATAGATTTGCACTCCAAAAGGCCTCAGGATATATTCTTTCTTACTGTTTTTTTGGCTAAGCACGTTGAATCATAAGCCATGGTTAGGGAAGCAGAGGTTCATCTAACATCCTAAACCAAACAGAGCAATCAATCATGTTACTTATTACAATAAGTTACAATCACTTATCCTGATAGCCTGGTGTTCACTGCATGTTAAAAAGCTGGGCTTTGGCCATTATGGTTTTTAAAGTGTGGTTTATGGTTTAAATGAGTTGTGTGAACATAGCAATTGCAGTCTGGATGTTTTATCTATAGCAGACCACATATGCTTCTTCGTGTTTACTTTGCCAGTTCTAAACACCAACGCAACAAACCAACTTACAGTTAATTGTGTTTAAATCAGAGGTGGGTTCCTACCGGTTCGGACTGGTTCTACCAAGTAGGTAGTAGGCCGCTGGTGATGTCATGGAGCCGGTTCTGGTCCGTGGGCACCGCCATCTTTTAAAAAAAAAATTATTTTGAAAAATACTTTTTGGGTTTTTTTCTTTTGCGCATGCGCAGAAACCGGGTTTCCGGCACTGCACATGCATCACCATCTTGTTTTTGGCCTTTTTTGGGGGGAATTCTTTTGATATTTTTCCACTGCGCATGCGTGCGCCCACGAGGTGTGCGGGAGGCAGCGAATCGGCGGCGAAGTAAGTTTGAACCCACCCCTGGTTTAAATCTATTGATTATGGAATGCCAAAACATTTCTGCTAATTATTATTTGTGTAAGAATATAAGCACTACTTACTTTAATATTTAGTCTCACTGTAGGAATCTAGTAGGCTTACATCCTTAAAGTAGCCTTAGGAAGGCTACTTTAGGATTTTAGTTGTATGACCCACAGCTAAATGAAGATCTGATCTAAGAGTACAACCATTTAGCTAGGCTCACCCAACACATTAAGGAAGGGACTGCAACATGGTAGTAATAGCAATAGGACTTAGACTTACCACTTCATAATACTTTACAGCCCTCTCTAAGCAGTTTACAGAATCAGCATATTGCCCCCAACAATCTGGGCCCTCATTTTACCGACCTTGGAAGGATGGAAGACTGAGTCAACCCTGAGCCGGTGAGATTCGAACTGCTGGTAGCCAGCAGTCAGCAGGAGCAGCCTGCATTTAACCATTGCATCATGTTAAAGTTGTCTCTTTGCTGCCATCTAGTGATCAACAGAACTGTTTGCAGATAAGATCTGGCAATCTACACTCTTGAGTTGTTTGCCATTAGACACCAATGTTGCAACAAGTAAAACAAATACTATACTATGGAAGGCTAAGTCAACCTTGAGCCGGCCAGAATCTAATTCTTGGCAGTGAACAGTGAGTTAGCCTGCAGTACTGCATTCTAACCACTGTGCCACCACGATTCCTAAGACAGGACAAAACAATGGGGCTCTACTACCTATGCTCCTTTTCAAATATGCTCTAAGACTTGCAGCAATGGGATTTAATGAGGAGTTTCAGAAAGTCATAGTTAGGAAATTGCAAAATAAATACCAAACATTTCATCAAAAGAAATGTCATATAAAAGTTACTTGAAATTTCCTGGCCTGGATCATATGTGTAGACAATAGGACCAATTCCATTATTAGAGAGAGATTTGTAAGATGAACATTTAAGTATTTATTATGGGAATTATTTGCATAGAATAAAAATGTTCACAATGTGTATTGAATTAAGAGAGGGAAAAAATGACCAAAAATCACCAGAGAGTTTGGTTGAGTAGAAATTTTAATCTTGACTTGTTGATTTGTCTCTAATTTTTAATTACTATGCAGCACCACTGCCCACCAATCTTTGTTTCTTTAGCTTTCTGAATTGGTCCAAACTTGCATACTATACGGTCGTATTACTAAAATTCAAGATATTTTATATATGGTAGGCATGCATGAATCCAACTGCAGTATTTGAATTTCCAAATTGATTTGAAAAATTGAATTTATTTGAGGCAGACCTTTGAGTCAGTTTAGAAAAATCAATCCAGTCTGGTTGTAAACTTTGTATTGATTCAGTAAATTGAAACAATTTGATTTGAACTTTTAAAGTAATTCATAAGAGTGGGCTTTTGCATGTGCCAAAGTCTTTAAAATCTCCTAATCTTTCAAATTTCATTAGGAAGTACTCAGTTGGGTACACCTTGAAACAACACTTCAGATTGCTTCAATGTCTTGCTTTGAAAGTATAATCAAACTATGGCGTCTTTGCTGTTCTCCAAGTTTGCTTGTTTGCTTGCAGACATTTCATTACCTAATTAGATGATATCATCAGTGCTCCTTGCAGTGAGATTTGCTCCTTGTTTATATCCAAAATTGGGGGCAGGGTTGTTTTCTCTTTAGAAGTATCTTGAAAAGGCATTGCTCTCTGCTTGAGTGTTTGTCTAGTGTTTTTGTTTCCTTGTTGCTATTATTTTTAACTCAGATATCCTTTATTTTCTTTTTGAGAAGTCCCAAATGGCTACAATACCTTGGCCTTTAAAGTTTTATTCCCAAGGAACCTCTGTACTATTTCCCTTAGTTTATTGATGTTGGCCTTTCTAAAACCCATGGTTGGTATCTAACTATTTTTTTAACCATGGTTTTTTTTCATTAAATTGATTGAATCACCTTCAAGTCAAACTTCTGAGTTGAAATAACATGATCTTAATGTGTATTCCTCAAGATTGCATTTTTTTTTTCTGGAACAAGATCAGCCTATATGTGGCTGCTTAACTACTTGAGTAAAGCTTTCATGGCTTTAAGAGATGGCTAGAGAGACTCTGGAGTGTTTTTATTGGAGGAAAATATCATAAGTGAACAGGTCTTCCTTTTCTATTTATCCTCTTCCCACAATCATGCTTCAGACAGTGTTTCTTTAAATACTTCAAGGCTATGTTTTATGGCTTGTAATAAGGATTTAGCCTTTGACATTAATCTGATGCCCTTTGCCCATTACACGTTAAACTGTAAATTAAAAAAAGACCCACTGGATGAGAAAAATAGATGTATAACACAACAGGATAAAACATTGGTTGTGTATCTATGCACATCCTGAAATTAGGCAAGGATTGAATAATAGTCCCCACAATTGTTGTATTGAATATGGGCTTGTGGATTGAAAATATCTCAATACCATGGCATCAATACTTATTTATCTGTGATTTGTCAATAATATTGCAGATTATATATTGCAGGAGGGACAGATCATATAATAACATAATTCCATTTACTTCTTGTGTTACCATAGCAAGCAGTAGCACTCAGCCATCTTTTTGATTATCTGTTATGAAATGCCTGTTGATTCTTAATGACCACATATATAGATTCTTTCCAGGACAATCTGTTCTGGAAAATCCAGGTTCTTCAAATCTTCCAGTGTGGTATCCGTTGCCTCTATAGCTTAATCCATTCTTTGCTTCTGGACATCCACTCCTCTTTCCTTCCACCTTCCCAGCATCAGAGCCTTCTTTAAAGAGGTTGGTCTTCATATAATATGCCCAATATAGGGTGATTTGAACCTGGTCAATTGCACTTCAAATGAGGGTTCTGCGTTGATGATCTATTTGCTTACTTGGCTACCCTGGTATTCTCGGGAGTCTTTTCGAAGATCAAAGTTCAAAAGTGCCATTGTTCTTGGTATCCTGCTTCCTCAAAGAAAATTTTTAGGCACTTCAGAAAAGATAAATGTTGGATAAAAGATCACCGGAAAATACTAGTGCTTTAGAATAGATGAGGAAGTAAACAAACAAATAAACAAGAGCAAACCACTTCTGTATTGTTGACAAGAAAATAAACTGGATATGTCCATATAATCCACCAGAAGTTACTTTTAAATTCTGAAGTGGTATATTCAGAATTATATTACTGTTATTATTCATGCTGTAATTTGCTTCAAAATATCTTGAATAATATTACATTCCCTGAATTGAAATAGTACTGTTTTTGCATGGTGAGGGGGTAAATGCTGCTCTTTGTCCATCTGACAAATCTAAGAATGGATAGGTAGTTTTAACTTAGCATCTGCAAAAGAAAGCAAGTTTTAATTTGCTTGCAAACACAGGTTTGCAAGCAAATACAGGTTTGCAAAAACAGGTTTGCAAGCTATGGGCAAGGATAAAGTGGAAAAAGTTGAAAACTACAATTCCATATGAAAATTAATATGTGGATTGGGCGATTCTACAGCTCCATAATGGAAGAAGCAGACCTTCTAAACAGGATTTCCCTATTTTCAAAGATGTGTTTGGTTGAAGACAGTTGATAATTGTTTTCCAACCTTTTCCCAGATTCTGAAGATGGAATGATCAAAGCATTGCTCCTGGTGGTGCCCTGCACAGACTTATCCTACATAAATATTGTAGTCATAGATAAGAGTACATAACAGGAAAATGAAAGAAAATAATAAATAAAATACAATCACTGAGAAAAGCTCAATATACTATATCTTTTATGTGCTCTTAACAGAGTGAAACAGAACATATGCAGCTAGTGTAATGATAGTCCTGTGAAGTCATCTTCAGCCCAATTAAAGGGCTGAAGATGTCTTTAACCTATTGTTGCTGATGTTCAAATTTGTGCACTCTTTTCTAACTGTAAGAAAAGAGGAGAATGACAAGATAATTACACAAAACAACTGGCATTTTGATGAAACAAGTATGCAATTGTATTATAATAATTGCAGTTTATTGTAATTATATAAATTAGCTGTACCCACATAACCTATAATACATTTTTGATTTGGCATCATAGTATATAACAAGCTGACCATCTCTTCCTTTAAATGCCATGATAATTGTTCATTCTTAGATTAGGTTCAAACATCTCCTCTTTCTTTCATGGACAATTATAGGTGGGCCTGGTCCAACCATAATTTAGGATGGCTGTCAATTTTATAAGCACTTAAAAAGTTGGGTTCCCCCCCTTAAATTTATGAAAGTGACTTTTAAAACATTTAGCAGAGAAAAAACAAAAGTAATGCATTTACTCTTCTAGATGGAAGCTTCAAAACCCAAGATTTGAATCCATTGCATGTTCAGTCATTTTGTGGAAGTATTTTCAGGGTTACTATTTGTTTGTTTGCTTGTTTGCTTGTCTATCTATCTATCTATCTATCTATCTATCTATCTATCTATCTATCTATCTATCTATCTATCTATCTATCTCTCTAT
>JANHFT010001446.1:94689-112086 GCA_032467955.1 Pseudoxenodon macrops
TCTATCTATCTATCTATCTATCTACCTACCTACCTACCTACCTACCTACCTACCTACCTACCTACCTATCATCTATTATCTATCTCCTCTGCCAATGTGTCACAACATAGTCTGCACTGTCTTCAAGATACTTAACTTAAACACATGGATATGTGTTTTATCATTAATGTTTATAATATCTCTTTTTGTAAAAATAAAACATGAAGAAAATAGCTTGAGTTCTTTTTTTTAATCAAATATGGTTAGAAGTAAAATTAACAAATATGTTTACTCTAAAACAATAAACCACAATTTTAAAAATTGATTTGTTGTTAAGTTAAAACAGACCTTTTCCCCATTTCTGTTTTTTATTATGTTATTAATCTGTATTACAGAGGCTTAGTAAGGATTCATGATTAAGTGAATTGCAGAAACATTACAATCTTTTGAAAAAAATGACAAATTTGCCTGGAAACACTAATTTTTGTAGTGGAACCACAAAATCTTTCCCTTGATGCATGGAGATATTTTAATATGCTGCATTTCAGAGGTAAGCCTTTTTTCTCTTTCGTTGCCCTTAAAATGAGAGGAGTGGGGTCCAGGAAAATGAAATAGAGCCTTGTGAAGAAACTTAGCAGGGTGAGTGGAAGCTATTCGGGCCTAGCATTGGTCAAGAATAGACAGTCACTTCAGGCAATAGACTGTTAACAGAATCAGATCTTTGATGTGTCAGGCTACTTGTTCTGGGTGATTATTTATTTATTATTACATTTTTTAACCTTCCTCTATTACTCAAAGTGGTGAACATACGTAATATTCCTTCTTCCTCCTATTTTTCTCACAATGATAATCCTTGTGAGGTGGGCTGGGCTGAAAGACAGTGACTGGCCTAAAATCACCTCATTGGCTTTCATGCCTAGTATAATTCACCATTTCCTGGTTTCTATGCCAGCACCTTAATCACTACACCGAACTGGCTCTCCTATTATTTTTAAAGTTTTGAGGAAGGGGCTGCTGAAGTGATTCAAGGAGCATTTGGATTTGAACTGAGACAAATGGTCAGAGACTATAGCTATCTGGTCTGGTCATTGAGAAGTGGCTTATTGAATGTAATTTCATATACCATCTTTTCATAAAATTGTACTGGGCAGAAGGAATGACTATGAGGAACAAGAGGAAGACCTGCTAGGAAAACAAAGGTCAGATAAAAGAAGTTTGGGGCAGATCTATAAACTGAGAAAATGCTTCAGACAAGTCCTTGATTCTTCCTCCTTCTCTGAAGGGACTTTGGTGTCCCAGTCAGGTCTACCTTGAAGGACTGACCAAATTAAAAAGACTGGACTAAAAGGGAGGCATTTCTGTACAAATAGTCCTCAACTTACAACTATTTGCACTGCAAAAAGTGACTTATAATCATCCTCACACTTATGACCATCTCAACATCACCAAAGTCATGTGATTAAAATTTGGGTGTTTGGCAATTGGCATGCATTTACAGCAACTGCAGCATCCCGGAGTTTTGTGATCACCATTTGCAACCTTCTCAGCCGGCTTCCGGCAAGCCATGGGGTCAGATTCACTTAATGACCATGTAATTCACCTAACAACTGCAATAATTTGCTTAACAATCGTAGCAAAAAAAGGTTATAAAAACAGACGTAAAAAACTGCCTTGATCTGGAAGGGATATTACGGTATTTTCCCAATTCTGGTTATAAGTTGAGGATTTCCATGTATTGTGGAGAGTGGTGACCTGGTTCCTCCTCTTCTGACATTATAGAAGATACTAAATAGAGACCTTTACCCTGGGCTGAGTATTCCAAGCAGCCCTTTAGTTTTCTTTTATGCTTTGACTTTTTCTGTTTCTTATTTCTTTATGCACTACCCAGAGTCTGAATGATTGCGATGGTTTATAATACTGTCCAAGAAACGAATCAATTAAACCACCTGAAGTAATGTGTTTTAAAAATTACCAAATAATTCAAAATACTGAAAAGTTGTGTGCACATTTTTTTAACTTTTAATTTATTTCTTCTAATTCTATATCAGTGTGGGGATGAGACAAAGTGGACTTATGAATCAACAGTGGAAAACGTTACATAAATCAGGCATCCAGAGATCTATTACTTCGTTAGTGTTGAAACAAAATGCAAATGGAAGGATGCATTGAAAAATTGGAATAATGGGAATCATGGGAGGCAGGAAAAGTAGGAACTTTTGCCTTTCACTCCAGGCAGCAAAATATCCTGCTTAGCCTGGATGGGAACATTCAATAGTCTTTTAGTGCTCGAGGAAATTCACTTTGCAGATGTTTGAAATACATCCAGGTCACTTTATCTTCCAGGGTTGAACTTTGACGTTTGAAACAGATGCCAGCACTGGTAAGCTTTGCTGCAAATAGTATTCATTATATATTTGGTTGCCTGTTATTCTCCATCAATTTCCAACAAAATGGATGATATGAATATTTTAGTCTTGCCTTATATAAATCATACTTTGGAAATTCTGTTTGAGGTTAAAACCTTTCATCTTTAGGGCTTGACTTTTTCTTCAAAAAAATTCAAAAGGTGGGCATAGTTTGGCTTCAGTAAGAAATGGATCAGCAATAAAAAAGGGACATAATATATACTAACATCAGAATATGGAAAGCTTTTGATTTGTTTCCAAGCTTTAACATTTTTCTAAAAATGTATAACATTCTACTTGAGATCCAAAGCAAAAATGATCCCTGACAATTTATGTCAGCTCCTATCAAAATATTTCTTTCATTTTAGCAGCACCTCCCTCAAAACTTTAAAAATAATATAAGAGCCAGTTTGGTGTAGTGGTTTAAGGTGCTGGGCTAGAAACCAGGAGACTGAGTTCTAGTCCCATTTTTAACAGAATTTTATGTTTGTCCTTTTGAGCTCTTTATAAGAGTCATGATGGCGCAGTGATTAGAATGCAGTATTACTGTCAACTGTTAGCAGTTCAATTCTTCCACCCTTCCGAGGTTGGTAAAATGAGGACCCAGATTGTTGGGGGCAATACACTGACTCTCTAAACTGCTTGGAAAGGGCTGTTAAGCACTGTGAAGCGGCATATAAGTCTAAGTGCTATTACTATCATCTTAATTGTTCTTCTCCAGTGATGCTGTGGTTTGGCTTTGTCCAGAACAGAATGTAATATTTTATATGCAGTTTAGCCATGCAGAATAGAGAGAAATGGTGATTTCTTTTCTTTTTGACATTATGATGTCATTCGGGACTGTCTTTGCTTATTTGGCAGTTATTTGAGAGTAGCATCAAACTGTTGGCTAATGTTCAGCTTGATATCCACATAGATCATTTTCACATGTACTGCTGCCTGTTGTGATTTCTCCATTCTATATTGATTTTCCTACCCAAATGTAAGACTTCTCTTTTTTGTGCTTCTTGCCTAATGTTCCCGCTTCTCAAGACTTACTTCATCTTGATACTGTTCTCTAATTGTAGTTGTACTGGTCCTGGAGCTAAGAGAATTATTTTGAGAAATTGGAAAAGTAGTAATATTATTGCTAGTGAGGATTGAATTCAAGAGACTTGTGACATTTGTTTTTTTGGAAAGACAATTTTATCTGCTAATCAAAAATAACTCTCAATATTTTTTTCTTTTTCATCGATTTTATGATGTTTTGCAATATTAGACAATGATTACAATTATTTTCCATAAGATAGAAAATGTAGAAATTTGTCGGGGCTTCATGATTATAGACTTTCTTTTTGCTGTTGTTCCTTGAAATTGTATCTTTTTTTAAAAGTTTCCCATTCTTCTGTGCTTCAAAGGTGGAACTCTGATCGCCCCATAATAATGCCATATTGACATTGTTACCATTCCTTGTGGATATTCATGATTCATTTCTAAGAATGATCCCAACAGCAGCAACCAACTCCTCTGAGTGAAGGCATCACTGCTGTTTCTTTTTTAACTTCTAGGTTGATCTCTGTGCATTCATCCACAGCAGAGGTGGGTTCTTGGTTTTTTTACTGCCCATTTGCTCAGGGTCCCACTGCATGTGCACGCGTGAAGCATGCGTGCATGCGCACACAGCAGTCAAAAACTATCCAAGATGGCGGCGTCCACGGAGCCACCAACAGGACCGGCTCCATGACATCATCAGCAAGTTACTACTCCTATAGAACCGGATAGAACCGGTAGGAATCCATCTCTGATCCATAGTGCAAACAGTTTCGTCTTCCTCTTCCTGATAATTCATTTAATAATTCCCAAAAGAACAAGTGAAATTTGCCTAGAAAAGATAAAGATAAAATAAGATAATCTTTATTATCAGTTTTTCTGTGAACGCACTCATGTTTGTGTGTGTGTGTGTGTGTGATAGAGAGAGAGAGAGAGAGAGCGCTCTCCATTCTTATTCCCAAGTTTTAAAAAAGTAAGTCAACCCTTTTGTATCTCCTCTACCAATATCATCCCCCCTTTTTTAACCCAGATTCACTTGTGATATTACCCTCAGTGACCCAGATGCTCCATGGATTATAACTTGACAAACTCTCAAGCAAAATATGAGCATGCCAACATTCAAATCTTCTCACTCATTTTCCTAGTAACTGATATTCAGGGATATACTTTGTCTTATCCACAATTTCTATGACTGGGTAGTTATCATGGCCATCCTCCATAAATTTATCTAGGCCTCTTTTAGCATAATCTAATTGGTAGCCATGTCTGCGCATTCTGATAGCCAATTTCATAATTTATCTACTATAAATTATTAAGAAAAAGCATTTGATGTTCTCTGTCCTAAATATGACTTACCATTTATTCACTGCATTAAATCAGTGGGAGATCTCTGTGTTGCTATTCTGTATTGCATCCAAGTCTCAGAGCAGAAAATATCCTTTAATGTCAGACAATGGCAATGTGTTCTTATAAATATTGAAAAAGGGCAGCTTGAATTCTTTATAGGCGTAGTTAAAACACACTGGAAAAAAATGCACTTCACTATATTCACAGACTCAAACATGTTTGCTTCTTGTCTGAAATTATCCTGCTAATCTGCTTTTGCCACACATTGTTTTTTTCCCAGAAATCCGAGCACATACTTCACCATTAAAAATTCCCCTTAAATATTGAACCCCCACTGAGAAAATTATCTCAAAAGGTTAACACACTAAGGCTTAAACGTAAAATGTCAATGGACAACTCATGTTCTCCCTTTCTCTTCTCTCTTTTATTTTTTATTTTTTAAATCACCTGCAGACTAGTAATCAGAGTTTTAAGTACCAGGGACACTCCCAAACATCGGGAATATTTTGTAGAGGGGATGATTTTTGCTCCCCTCATGTCTTACCTCTACAGAGATAAAGCTTTTACCTGGAGAAGCACTGTTTTCCTTTCCAAATTTTCCTCCGTGAACTGTTCAAGGCAACAAGACAATTTAAATCAATGAACAATTGTCTAGGTGAAAAACGGAGGGCAGCAAGAATTAATGAAATGGTAGCTCTCGGTTTAAGCATTGCCACTGGGGTCTGGTGTCAGTCAGTGCTATTCTGGAGGATGTGATGATAGCAGCCAGGAGTGAAAAGGAAGAAAATGGGAATGCCCATCTGCTTGCCTGCGTTGCAATGTAATAACAGGGACTGAGGTGGCCTCTCACGCATTGGGTCAGTGGCTGCTTGATATTACTGCTACTAGCACGACTATTTAACATTTATTGCTTCTTCACATCGGGGGGTAGTGGTGGTAATATTTCAGCAGGGCTATAGAAAAATATAATTTTAAATCATTGTTATGCCTCTGTCCCTGATGGCAGGGCACAGGTGAAAATCATTAAGTGATAAACTATGGCCAGTCAAGGCAGGTGGATAGTGATATGCGGAGGGCGGCTGCTGAGAAACCACTCAAGGAGTAGCTTTACTATAGGCTTGACAGTCTGTTGTGGCAGGCTATATGGACAGAAGATTTGGCTAGAAAGTTGGGGTAAATATTCCTTCTCCTGATGCACATACATACATAAATACACGTGTGTGAGAGTATGTGTGTGAGTGAGTGTGTGTGTGTGTGTGTGTGTGTGCGTGCGTGGGTACACAACCTCCTATCCATACACACCAGAGGTGGGTTCCTACCAGTTCAGACCAGTTCTACCAAGTAGGTAGTAGGCTGCTGGTGACGTCACGGAGCTGGTTCTGGTCCGTGGACGTCATCATCTATTTTTTTAATTTTGGGGGGGATTTTTTTCTTTGGAAGCCGAGTTTCCGGCTCTGCGCATGCGTCGCCATCTTGTTTTCGGCCATCTTGTTTTGTTTTGTTTTTTAAATTTTGCAGATTTTCTTCTACTGCGCATGCACGCGCTCAGGCAGTACGCCCAGGCAGTGCGGGAGGCATCAAACCGGCGGCGAGGTAAGTTAGAACCCACCCCTGATACACACCCATACACCCATATCCATATCTATATCCATATCCTCTTTCTACTCTTCTACATTCATCACCTGAGTTTAGTAGAAGTTGAGGGGATTTGGGGAGGGGTTTCCCAGATGCCCAACTTCTCCTGTCTGGTTCAGATGAAAGTTTTATCTTTTGTTTCCTTAACTAATTGGTTTCGTCTTATCTATCTCCTGAAGGGATATTCTAGACAAGATTCCTGGCTTTTTATCCGCCCTGCTTATGTGCCTACTTTATCTTTAGGTAAGGCAGCTTCAGCCTAGTCTCACAGTGGATTGGAGTTTCTTTTGATGATTTCAAGTCATTGTTGACTCCAGGTGACTGCCTGATTGGTAAAAGTTTTTTTTTAAGGTGGCTTGCCCTTGGTTGCTTCCTTAGGTTGAAAGAGAGGGACTACCACCCAACTGTGCCTAAGGCAGGACTAGAACTCACAGCTCCCTGGTTTCTAGCCGAATGCCTTCACCAATACATCAGATTGCCTTTTCATTCGTTCTAACTCTCAGATTGATATAAACACAACTGCAGTATTAGAATTATAGATGATTACTGGAATTTTAATTTTACTAATGTTTATTTATTTTATTTATTCTAACCCCATCTTTATTGCTTTTGTAAGCAACTCAAGGCATCAAACATACCTAATATTCCTTCCTCCTATTTTCTCAACAACAACAACAATCCTGTGGAGCGAGCTGGCTGAAAAGACAGTGGACTGAACCAAAGTCACCCAGCCAGCTTTCATGTTTGCTCCCTTTAAATTTATGAAAGTGAAAGGGAGTGGTCAGAAGGAGGGAGTACAAATTCCTTTGGAGCAGATCAGAATGGAAGGTTTGATTTCCTGTATTCATTTTTTTTAAAGTTCCTGAGTTTGCTGAAATAAGGTAGGATCTTTCTGCGTCTGGCAGATTTTTCAGATGAATGATCACCTGATCATGCAGTTTTGCTCAAATGATCATTCTGTGAAAGGAGATCCGGGAGAGTCTTCTTACATTGTGGGAAAGGGTGGGGTTTAAGTCAGGGGTGAAATTCAAAAAAATTCCCTACTGGTTCTGTGGGCGTGGCTTGGTGGGCATGGCAGGGGAAGGATTCTGCAAAATCTCCATTCCCTCCCCACTCCTGGGAGAAGGATATTGCAAAATCCCCATTCCCACCCCACTCTGGGGCCATCCAGAGGTGGTATTTGCTGGTTTTCTGAACTACTCAAAATTTCCACTACTGGTTCTCCAGAACCTGTCAGAATCTGCTTAATTTCACTTCTGGTTTAAGTGACAAATACTGGCCTCCCTCAGCAACCACCTGGAATTTCCCTAGAAATTGTTGCAGCAGTTTGCCTGGGAGAAAAAAGGCGGGAATTCAAGTACACTTTTGAAGTGAGTAAAAAAACAAAAACACTTCTCAAATGTAAAGGCCAGCATTTAGCTCAATGTTATTTGTTATGCAATGTTTTGTAAACTGCTGTATAAATTAAATTACGGTAAATCGGCAGGATTATCCGTAAAAATTGTAACATCCTAGTAACCTGGGGGAGGGAGTATAAAATATGGTGTGTGTGTGTGTGTGTGTGATGGTCTCACTTCTTATTTAACAGATTAACAGAGTGGGAAGGGACCTTGCAGGTTATCTAGTCCAACCCCACCTGTCCAAGCAGGAGAACCTACATCTGCCTCTATCTAGAATCGAACTCACAACTTCCTGATTGTAAGGCAAGGGCTCCGCCTCTAGGCCACATTTGTCTTCAGAATTCCTCTATCATCCCCAGTCATTCCTTCTTGACAACACTAAAAGACTAAGGGAATGAATGCTCAGTAATATCTTCTGGTGGTATCTGTTATGCCTTAATTTTAAAAATGGTCTGAAGTGCTGCCATTTTAAGGACATTGGGCAGTATGAGATATAAGGGTTGAAATCTGATAGACTTATAGCTAGGGTACAGTATTTTTTGAATTTGATGGCTGCTGGAATATATCCAATGTCCATTTTTTAAATCTATTTAATCTATTGTGTAAAGAATAATTGGCTTAATTATCAGGCACATTAGGCAACATATCAGGCAACACAGCTCCTTTATAGATATATTCCTCTGTTATTTGGAAACTTACATAATGACTACATTCATAGAATATGAATAAGTTAGGTTGTGCTCCCCACTCATCATATGTTCCTCATGAGATGGCGAAGGATATTCTTAATATATACAATTGCTCAAACACATGGTCTTTGTGCCGAATGGAAAAATGCAAACATAATTTTTAATTTTTGAGCTGAACAAGCTTCTTGGATGAGAAGCGAAATGTTTTCAGAGGGGGAAAAAAAACAGAAAGTCCAATTGCCTCTTCAAAAAGCACCTTTGGGACAACCATGACCTGGATGGCTGAAAATCTGCATAGACATAATTTTAAGACAAATATACAACTTATGTACATGAAGTATGCAGATATTGAACTTATTATAATGATATCTTCATGATATATGCATCATGTAAAAGTCAGGGGTCCATCACTGTGAAGTACTTCCAAAGGAGAGGTGGGTTCCTACCGGTTCTATCTGGTTCTATAGTACCGGTAATAACTCCGCAGTGACGTCATGGAGCTGGTTCCATTGGTGTCTCCATGGGCACCGACATCTTAGTTTTTTGCTTCTGTGCATGCGCAGAAGCTAGTTTTTGATTGCTGTGCACAGGCAGTGCGACCCTGAGCAAACCGGCAGCAAAAATATTCACAAACCACCCCTGTTCCAAAGGATCTGTAGATTGTCAGTATGAATCTAACCCGCATGAAGCATTATTGCAGTCTATTTGGAGCATTATTCCAGTCCATTTGTAGAGAGAGGTACAATGCTTTTTCTTGCAATTTTCTTTAATTTATGGAGCTTTTGAACCCACATTGTGCAAAGTTACAATAAATACCATAAAACATGACATTTATATAAATTTTCCTGATGTAGACCTTTTAGGTACATTTATATTATTTAGATATAATATATTTCACTGAGATAAACTTGTGTTTATAATTTGGTTTTATTATCCACTCTTGGAAACTACAGCTGTGCAATAACCTACAATTCACTTAAGAGGAGGTGTTTTAGAACATGAACATAGTGATTGTCTGCAGCTCATCAAAGAAACTGCATTGTTTTCCAGCAGCATGGGGGCTACTGTGAGGAGGCGCTCCTTCTAGTCGCAGTAGCTTGGAAATGATGCAGCTGCTTTCATGAGTTACAGGCAGATGTATTCTGAAGTAACTTTTCTAAATCAAATCCAAAGCATTGCACAACTCTTTTGGAAAGGTGTTGTTGTTTTAGATATCTCTTTCGCAAATGATTGAGGGAATATGTGTACTTTTCATGAGAAAGAATGATATACTAGCAAGACTACTAGGCACAAAGTTGGAAAACTACAAAAATACCCACCATGGAGAAGTGAACTGTGAAGATGATAAAACTGGCTAAGTTGACCTCTTTGATTAGAGAAGGAACAATTATTACATTTATAAAAGACTGGTAACTCTTTATAGACTTTTTTTTTAAAGCAAAAAATGAATTGGTGATTTCAGCATTTATTGATTAAAAGTGATTGTTTATGAGAAGAAGGAAACCATGTTATGTAATCTGGGAGGGCAGAAGTGGTATTAACCATGTTTGCAACTGCTGTAGAAAAAAAATGGAAGTTGCTTTTTAAAACCTTTTTCTTTTTTTTCTTTAACTTTTACTGTTTCTCACTTTTCCTTATACTTTTCCTCTTTTCTAATTTTCTCTTTACAATTCTGTAGTTTTTAATCATGTATAACATTCTTGGCTCCTGGATTAGATTCTATGGCAGACTAGTCATACCCAAAGGAGTAGAGATGGCATTGCAGCAATTATCAGTGGCCAGGAGTGAATTCTGGCTGGCTGAGACTCGCTAGATAAAGGAGAGACCAAGAGATCACCCATTTTTACCCCAGATATCTGCTCCTCATGAGGAGACTGTGGCAATCAAAGGATCTTGCCATCATCTTGTGAATACAACAGTGGCAGATGAAGGAGAGATAGTGTGCTCATAATCACAGCACAGTCTTTTTAAGGACATTAGCTTTGCTCAGTCTCATTTTCTTAAACAATTTTAGATGTAATTAATATATAAGTTAAAGAGGTCTTCGAATCAGTGGTAGAAAGAAAACAACCACCCGGTGAGTCAGCCTGTCCTCCAGATTACAAAAAGAAAAGAAGAAAATGACATCTTTAAAGACCTTAAATTAATAGCAAAAGGCTTACAAAAATTTTGACTTAAGAAAGTTATAAATGGGTGGGAGGGATGGAATAAATTTGAAAGGTTAATTTGTCAAAAGTGCTTTTGATATTATTTAGAACTAGCTAGATAAAAAGATCAGGCATTTCTATGAATGTTGATCATTGAACATCAAAAGGAAAAGACAATTAGTGGGATTTACAAAACAAAGAGATAAATGTAATATCAGGTAGACTGTGTGGTAAAACTACAAAGAATTTAGCTTTCAATAGTTTTCATATCCACAATTAAGAAAAAGATTTAAGGTAGATAAGACATTTGTAATTGAACTTCAGAAGACAGAATTTGGAGTTAAATATGTACAAAAGATGAACATGGAAGTGCTAAAATGTTCAAACCTTTACTGAAATTTGAAGAGGAAGAAGAACAAATAAAAGGGCATATGATAAAATGGGCCAAGAACTTTGGATATAATGTTGGTAGAATGGTAGGAAAACATGGCTGAAAGGACTGAAATATATATGATGTTACGACGTAAAAATACATTTTTTATAAAGCGATGTACCATTGGTCCATGATTACAGAAAAATTATATAGAATGAGGAAAAAATACCTTCTTTTTGCATCTGGTGTATTTGGTTTAATTAAAAATTAATCTTATTTAATTAAAATTTAGATTAATTTAATTAATTCTCTTCTGACATGAGTCTTCTAATTATCTCACCTCAGGTAATGATCTGATTTGGAAGTGACTCACTTTGAAGCAGTGGTGGGATTCAAATAATTTAACAACTAGTTCTCTGCCCTAATGACCAGCTGGGTAGGTGTGGCTTGGTGATCATGTGACCGTGTAGGCATTGCCAACTCAATGTCACTCACGTTGATGGACACTTCACCTTAGCTGTTACAATGTAATAAGGGTTAACTGGAGAGGCGGTTTCTGTAAGCTGGGTAATAAAAATTAGGCTAGAAACAATACCAGAATGTTTCCTTCCTGCCTTCTTTACAGGATTAGCCCTGTAAAGTGGGGAAAAAACCAAAATAAGATTTCTTTCAACAACCGATTCTCTGAACTGCTTAGAAAGTTAGCAACCAGTTCTCTTGAATAGGTGCAAACTGGCTGAATCCCACCACTGCTTTGAAGCATGAGGCCAGTGCATTCACTGTTATAAAATCTAATCAGAATACCATCAGTATTTAAAATGTTTATCCCCTATTTTCTCCTATCTGCGGAAAATCTGTCCAATCCCAGCAGCATTAGCACATGGGAACAGTACAGAACAATAACAGGACTTTCATATGACCTCAGGATTTAAAATTGTTTAGCATAGCATATTTGTGATGTTTTAATAAAAGGTATAGCATGAATGATTTTCCCACCTCAGACAAGGTGAGGTAGGCAAGGCCTCTTGAATGGTGATGAGGAAGAGAGAGAAAAAAAAGGTGGAAAAGACTTGGGGACTGAAATGTGACACTCATCTATTCTTTAATCTTTCATAAGTCTTTGACTCTTCTGTAACCTTTGTTGAGACGGCACACAAAGTCACAGTACTGTACACGTCTCCTGTCACTCTCCAAGACACATATTGCAATGTTTATCTTTTTATCCATATGCCCTGTGTGTTTTCATGTGAGTACTTTTATAGCTGGCTTTTCCTCACAGCTGGCTTTATTCTCTTTGACACTGTGTTGTACTGGCACAGCTTTGTGACAGCTGCAAAATATGTTTCAGATGACATGTTTGACTTTGGTGACATGACAAGGAAAATAATTTAAAGTTTCTCCTGCTTGAACAGAATACTTAGCAGGTCATCAGTAACTATCGGATGATAGAAACTGCTATTTGGGATCCAGATGAGTTCTGGAAGGCATCTTGGGAGGTTCTGTATTAATGAAATGATCCAAGAATTTGATGTCTAGTTATATTATGGAGATGTTGTATTTCCTAACTCATGTGCTGAGAGCAATTTTCTTCCTCTTTTACACCAGAGCAAACTACACATGTAATATTATAATAGGTTAATTCTTCTGACAGGGGAAAAAAGTTACCTCCGTTTACAGCAGATGGCAATGAGTAAAAGTCAGTTTCTATATTATTTTTTCATGATAGTGCCAGCATTCCCAGAATAATGTAATCACTCTGTAAATAAAAAAATCCTGTATACATGCAGTTTTTAAAACAAAACAATATCCATTCTTGTGTATGAGGGGGAAAAGCCACTCTTGTAATATTTTGAGAATGCTAGTTTGTGCATTTTACAGAGCTTGAATAAATCTTATTTTAATTTATTTCATTTATATTAACAACGTTTATACGTGGTACAGTGGCTCTCAAATATATATTTTAGCAACATGCGTAGAATTGGATTATACAGTGCTTCCCTTAACAATAAAATAAAAATTGTCCACCTAATAGTATTATTCCTATAGCGAAACTACTAGATGACCATAGGGATTGGTGTATAATTAAAACATAAAAGTCATATAAATATTGCACTCCAATAGGAGGTCCTTAAAATAGGAATAAAATAATTAAAATTGAAAAGTTGTGGGTGGGCCTTCAGAGTGCTAGCCAGCCTGATATCTGTGTGTTTCTCTGCAAGGCAGGTCTTCAAACATTTCTGAAAGACCAGGAGAGTGGGCGCCCACTCATGTATGGAGGAAGAATATTTCAAAGGTCTTAGAGAAGACTCTCTTTCTGGACTCTACCTTTCCAACTGATGGGGTCCATAACATACCCTCCCTGCCTGACTGGATGGGAAGTGCCAATGTCATAGGTAGAAGACTATTCCACAGCTAAGATTGTTGCCACCTAACAGGTATCCAGATTTTTGCAGCCCAAGATCTGTTAGCCCTGCTTATAGTAACCTATGACCTGGATATATCTAAGTGTACTGTATAATGACTATAAATGTTGTACTGAGGACCTGATGGTCTAAGGCTGGGAGTATGAGAAACAGAGGTGGGTTTCAGCAGGTTTTGATCAGTTCTGGAGAACCGGTAGTGGAAATTTTGAGTAGTTCGGAGAACTGGTAAATACCAACTCTGATTGGCCCCACCCCCATCTATTCTCTGCCTCCTGAGTCCCAGCTGATAGGGATTTTGCATAACCTTCCCCTGGAGTGGGGAGGGAATGGAGATTTTACAGTATCCTTCCCCTGCTATGCCCACCAAGCCACGCCCACCAGGCCCCGCCCCGCCCAAAGAACCGGTAGTTAAAAAATTTGAAACCCACCACTGATGAGAAAGACATAGTTTTTACATTCATCAAGTGTCAAATGACCTATTAATGACAAGACAGGACATGGCAACTAGAATGATACGTGGCCTGTTGAACAATAGAGGTCGGGATCCAGGCAAGGATTTGTTTAAATTTCACAGTATTTTTGTGGATGTGCGTGTATATTTCTATATATTTGTTGCAAAAGTGATAATATGGAAATGGGTTTAAACGGGACATATTGGAGATTAGAAGTCTATGCTTATGGTGGGTTGTGTAATCTGCAAATCAGAAAGGCTGTCAAATTCCACTAGAGTCAACTTTTGTTTGGGGTGGTGGTGGTTTTAGGATGCACTTGAATAATCTCCTGATCCAGGGTGGAGACCAAACTTTATAGACTTTTGGAAAGACTCTTTACTCCAGAAATGAGTTCTTTTTCTGGTAATTTATTTCACAATTTTATAATTTTTTAATTACAGTTTTACAAAATACATAAAAAAATAGCATAAACTAATAAAGAGGGAAGGAAGGAAGGATTTTCCCCCCCTAATAAAATCACAAAGTGTAAGTGCATACTTTTTTCTGTTTCATGCAAAATATCTACTGATACAAGTGGTTTACATCGACCATAAATGTAGACAATTTTTAAAATCCAATCAAAACAATTAGTTTAACCATCTCTGCAAGTTCCATCATATTCACCAACTATTCCTCCACCGTGGATAGTGTCAAATATTTCAAGTTTTGAGCATATAACAGCCCCACTGCAACTGTCATATTCAAAATGTTGAGCCATGCATTGCTTTACTTAACTCTTGCTTTGTCTCACATTACAGCAAAACTTTATATATATTTAGCAATGACGTATTCATCATTAATACATAATTCTATTTCAAATTCCCTTTCAAATTTGTTGAAAACTGTAAAAAAAAATATCCATTTTAAACTCTGTTAATTATAATTTTATATAAATAAATAGATAATATAATTTATAATAAATTTATTAATATATAAATAAATAACATAATTTTACAATCTCTTTGAGAAAATTCTAATACATCTTGGTAGATTAGCTATTTATGTCATCTATAAAATGCTTCTTGTGCTGAAAGCCATAAGCATGTTTTCAGATAAGTACTCCATACTCTAAGAATAACATAATGAGTTTTAATGTCTTCATGTACCTTAATTTTGTCATAACATAGATAGCTATGTCACCCAAATCTCAAATGATGATCTTTTAAATCTAGTAACCCTTTGTTGCTTAACAACAACACTCCATACTAAACAACAAATATAGTTTCAAATATAGTTTCATATCTGGTAAACCCAAAGCTCTTCTTTCCTTTGCATATTTTAATGCCTTATATTTAATTTATAGGGTTTTTTCCTCTGGTCATACAAATGTAGGTGTATCTTTCTGCCATTTTAAAATGATGCATAACATTTTTGTTTTGACAACTGATGTACAATTTTAATCTTAATCACAGAAATTCTTCCCAACAAAGATAATTGTACTTTGCCCCATCTTGACATATCTTTTTTAAATTCATAGTATGTCTTGACATAATAGTTTTGAAATAACTTGCAATTCATATTTGTTTAAGTTATACCCCATTATTATACTTTTTCTCAATCTTGAAATCTGTTTTATTCATTAGGTGTGTTTGGTCTTATAACTTCATATGTTTTATTAACTTTTCTTCTTTTGTCTTCTGGTTATTAATCTTGAAACATGCTAATAACCTAAATTTTTTAATGTACTCATTAAAGGTTCAATACCCTTTAAAGGTATTGCCAAAATTAAAACCAAGTTATCTGCCAAAGCTGTTAACTTGTATGACTGATTCTTAACATTTACATGGGCAGTCCTCTCATCCTGTCTTGTAATATTTCAAGAACTAAAATAAACATGAGAAAAGACAGTGCACAACCTTGTTTTGTTCCCTTTTGTGTCTTACATGGCTTAGTTAAGTTTCCATTAATGATTGTTTGTGTTATCTGTGAAATATAAATCAATTTCACCAATTTTATAAAATTCCCCCCCAAATTTATATCTTCCAAAAACTTAAATAGAAAAGTTCCGTTCAAATTGTCAAAAGCCTTCTATGCATCTAAAGAGATCAATATGGCTTGCTTTTTACTATGTTGTTCCAAATATTCCAAAATATTCAATACAGTTCTAACATTATCTTTCAGATAAAGCCCCACATTGATCCTCATGAATAAATTCTTGCAAAATTGTTTTCAGCCTTTCAGCTAAAATCATTATAACAACAGCTTCATTAATAACATTGGTCTCTTTAGATATCAACATTAAGTTGGACTCTTTCCTTTATGTAGGTTATAATAATTTTGATAAAATGTTTTTGCATGGACAAATCCCTGATTTATAATTTCAGTATAATTTTGTTTTCTTTCTTTTCACAATTTAGAAATAAGCCCTTTTCCAAATTTATTCACAAATTGATTTGTTTTGCATAACTCAGTTTTATTTCCATTTATCTTATTGTTAACATAGAAAATCTTAAAATCTTAATTTGATGGAAGATACTTTTATTCCCTCCCTCATGCCTTAACTGTTCTTTTTATTTAATTCAAAATATTTTATATTTTATCTTGCCTCTTCCTGTAAACTTCACAATTATATCATACTAGCTGATAACTTGACATTGCTCAGGTATTTCTTTATCCCAATCTTGAAATTGCTCAAGGCGTTCCAGAGTTATGCTGGAACATACATACATACATGCATGCATACACACACACACACACACACACCAGGGAGCCATTGAGAGGGAACTTTCTTCCCCCTACTCCCATGCCCATCATCTCTGTCCTCTCCTTTCCCCTCCCATGCACTCCTCTTTCCCCCTCGTTCCTGGTACTTTGCCCCAAATCCACCAGGCGGCACCTTCTGCCAAGAGAAGGGAATATCATGCACTTGCCCTGGCTAATGTCACATCTGGATTTCCAGAAGAAGCTGCAAAGGAACTGACATCATAAACAATTAGGATGCCACACTCATGCTCCTTAATGGCCCAGGCATTCCAGAGTGATGCTGGAACACAGACACACAGACACGGAAGAAGGCATGGCTAGCCGAGGCGAGCAGACGTTCCCCGGGTAGCTCCCGGAGATCGTCGAACCTCAGCCCAACCGGGGGTCCGTAGCAGGGGTCCGTAGCGGACCCTGAACTGTCCTGGAGGGACAGTGAAGTACCGGGGCACCTAGCTGCAGGAAGGGGGAAAAGGCAATTTCCCCCAAAATGCAGCTTGAAGCCTCAACCTGGCGACGGAGGAGGCGGGGCACTCCCGTCCCAGCCTTTGGCTTTCCACTTGAAGGGATTTGATGGTTGATATCTTATGTCAGAGGAAAAGATCAAGAAAGTGCTGGAGAGCAGGTTTGGAGCAAACGGTGGACTGGTGAGTTTTGGCCCTTTAAGAAACGAAGCATTTTACTTTTTGGAGTGAAAGTGCTGTGAAATAAAATGGCAGCTGTGTTAAAGTGACGGAGGTCGAATTTGAAAGAGAAGATTATGCTTTAAGAAAATAACC
>JANHFT010001446.1:118400-131725 GCA_032467955.1 Pseudoxenodon macrops
GCGCAGTCTAAAATTTTCTTTATTATCTGTTCCTCCCCCGGTCTATTTTCTGCTTTCCAGTTTTGAGCAAATACAATCTTCGCTGCAGTTACAATATGTACTATTGAATTCAGTTCCAAGGCTTATTCCCAGATTGGTATCATATGGATATTTTTGGGTAGATCTGTGTGCTCACACTTTTTATTGAAGAGAGATAGCCATGAAAGGCCATTTTATGCAACATATAAATTGCATAATTAGCACCATCTTTTCAATAGCTTATCTTTATCCCCAATATATATTGTCATATTCACCCCATTATCTTGAGTCATAAAAAATTCTGGTGCATGCTGAATGTCTATGAAGATTCTCAGTCACAAACTGAGCAACATGGTATATGCAGTACAATGCAGTGAGCCATGTGCAAATCTGTACATTGGGGAAACAAAGCAACCACTTCATAAAGACATGGCACAACATAGGAAAACAAACCCCTCAGGACAAGATTCAGCAATCCATCTGCATTTAAAAGACAAAGGCCACTCTTTTGAAGACAGCAAAGTCCACATTTTGGACAGAGGACCACTGCTTTGAAACAGCGGGTCAAAGAGGCCATCAATGTCAAAATCGAACAGCCCTCCCTCCACAGAGAGGGAGCGATACATCATCATCTATCTCCAGTATACAACATAGTCAGTTCCAAGAAGGCTCCACA
This sequence comes from Pseudoxenodon macrops, assembly GCA_032467955.1. NCBI lineage: Eukaryota > Metazoa > Chordata > Lepidosauria > Squamata > Pseudoxenodontidae > Pseudoxenodon > Pseudoxenodon macrops. Next base: position 119,095 of record JANHFT010001446.1, read on the forward strand.
CCCATTTGTACTACTCAGGTGATCTGGATGACACAGATAAATCTCCAGGTTGCCTCAATGACTCTCTAAAAGAATGCAAATGACCAGCTGTCTGCAAGGAGTATAAATTCTTCCATTTTCCACCATCCTGTCAGAACTGAAGAAGGTTCTTGGATGAGAAGTGAAACGTCTTCAAAGAAAAACAAGAAAGTCCAGTCCTTAAGGAAGCATAATTTCTAGTACTCTATTCTTTTAAATCGTTAAATGGATCATTTACTTCATTGGAGTTCTTTTATAATCCATAATGAAAGGAAATTACACAAAACATTTCCTGTTATTTGTTTTAAATTCACCTTCCTTTTTCAAAGACATTTGTTGGGAAAATGTTTTGTCCTGTCATCTTGTATTCAGTTCCTTTGACAATCAATAACAACCTGTTTTTTTACACTAGCTCATAACCTGAAACACAAATCCCTTTGAAAAGAATGTTGTTTCCCTGTTATTGTGCCACTTGTGATTAAAAACATGTACTTTGTGACTTATGTTGCTTCTATCAGATACTTAAAATCATGATCAAGGTTAAGGACAACCAATAGTTATTAAAATAGATGATCAAGTACCATTGAAAACTAGCATAGATGCATCCTTGAACTTGACTATTTTCTACCTTCAATCTACTCATGAAAAAAAATCCATCAAGGACAGAATAGTTATTATAATAGTGTTTCCCTATCTAGAGTTATCCATGTTGTATACATATACGGATGTAGAATGCTGGAAATTCTGAATTACACCCCAACCCATTTAGGAGGCACCAATATAGAAAATGTTGCATTATATATCCAAACAGGCACTTTATTGTTTCTATTGTTCACAGCAATGCAAATAGACTAATGTTCAACTTGTATATTGAATCAAACCAGTTACTTTATATGGAAAATTGTTGGAAGGGGAATGCTTCTCCCTTCCAACAATATTGCCTTCTCAATATTTTCAATTGTTTTGTGTGCTTAATTGGCCTCCTTTCCGACTTTTAAATAACAGCAATTAGTTTACAATGTCTTTTCTTCTTATAGATGGGTGTGGCCTTTTAGTCCCCAATGGTAAATGTGTGAATAGGATTTCTGTGTAAAAAGAAACCTCGCTATAAATTGGCAGAAGATAGTAGCTCGCTTTAAGAATGAGCATTTAAAAGTAAGCTAGAAGGTTATTTATTTTTATTTGCATTTTCAGATGTGCATAACATAAAAGAAAGTACCCATAAAGGAGAATATTTGTATATTCAGAGTGGAAATGACATTGTCGGTGCTACCTAGATACTACCTATCTACCTACCTAGATACTACCTAGTTAGGTTAATGAAATATCCACAAGAAAACAAGCAAGCTCAGAGAGCACCAAAGAGCCTTCATAAAAGAAAGTAAAATTATTTCTATTATATAGAGTTAGGAATGCAGCCTATACAGTTGTCCTCAACTTAGTCTTATTTGCTTTTAATAGTCTGAGCTATGTGCATCTTCTGCTTCTTGACATTGCTACTCATTAGGAAATTCAAAATTGGTTCAGAGCTGCATTCACTTGCAAAACAAGTTTAAACCCTATACCGTCATACTCTCTTTCTTTCTATCTTCCTATATTGAAGTAGATATGTTCATGCAGTAAACAAGTTTCCCTCAATAAATATACAGTGAGGTCTTATCAAATGTTCTTTATTTGGAGCTAACAAAAGGCATGTTTATTAGATTCTAGTCTGCACAACTCTGCCCAAAAAAGGACAGGCCACTCTTACTTCTCATATTTTCCATGTAACTTGGAATGAAATTCCCTTCTTGATGAATTCATGGACACATCTGTGCAGCTTTCTTGGCAACAGTATGAAAGTGCTCATATATCCATAAGGTAGGGTTCCCCAGGTAGGGTCCCCCCCCTAATTTCTCAACTTAGCTTACAAGGAACTTTGACCTATAAATTGCCCTTCCACATTGCTAACCGTAGCCTGAGCCTGCTTAGCTTCCAAGTCAGAAAAGGCCAACCACCTACCTGCTGCAACCTGCTGTCTTTTTCTAATCAAGACCTGTTATATAGGGCAATATTACATCATATAAATATTTTGCTTTTAATATATTCAAATGAAAATTTATCTGTGTGCATTTAGGATTGAATACTGTAATGGCAATAAAATGGAAGTAACTGCACTCATATCCATTAGAGACAAAAGACTCTAAGAGATAACAAAGGAATTCATTAATTTACAGAAAATGAATAAATACAGTGCCTGCTGAATAACATTGCATAAGAAATTAATTGATAGCAAAATAGTTGTCTTTTAAGGCATTCTGTAAAAGCAACAGCAAATAAAATGTTCTTAAATGAGTCATGGAAGATACTAAATACAGTATTAGTATCTAATATTTTTCTTTAGTATTTTAATTGGCTTGGAAGTGAGCTAGAAATGTAATGATTGTTGCTAATGGATGTTAGAGGATTTAATTTTTGGTTAATGGTTTGTATTTTTAGATACTTTTATTCCAGTAGTTCATATGAACTAAATTCTTATGTCTGGAGAAGATGAGCAAAATATATATACTTTAAACTGTTAACAAACTTTAGAAATTAAGCAGAAATTTATTTCTGTCACAACTGCGTTTAATCTTTATTTATCGTTACTAAAGCTTTGCTATAAGCAGAATTCCTTACTGCTGATTTTAGAAACTCCCCTTAATTAACTAGTGAATTAATTTAGTTAACTAACTGTACCTAAAAACAAATCTCTCCACCTGTAGTCATTAGTATATGTCTCTTGTGGTTGACACAATAAATGTAGCAAATAAAATGGAGGGTGCACTCTTTTCTCCCTGTCTTTCAGACCTCACCAGGTTTAAACCCAGTTCAGCCTAACGGTAATTCCATCAGACTCCAACTGACCCTCCCTGCCTGCAGACAAAGTCCCACAGTTCCATCTTCCTGAAGAATAGAAGCCTTTTCCTTAGCTCACAGCACAGGCCAAAAGCCAGTCCTAGCAATGGAATTAGAACATAGAGAAGCCCTGATGTTCCATCCTTATCAGTCAATTGATCACCTCAACATTCCACCTAATTAACAATGGACTTCCTTAACTCTGTAGTCCTCCTCAAAGGGCTACTTTACTCAACAATAGAAGTAACATCAGGTACCCAGACAGGGACCTGTCTAGCTTCCCCAAAACGGGCCAGCAAATGAGTTCCCTAGGATTTCCCACCTTGTAGCCCTCAATTTCTCTAACTTTTTCATTCCTGTTGTTTGGAGTACTTTTTTTTTTTTTTACAGCAGTCACCCACTGCTCCTTGCAATAAACATCGTTTCTTCTCTTCAGTGCTGTGCTGTGTAATTCTGAATTTTCCATAATATTCGGAATATTACGGGAAAGCCTGTACCTCACTAACCTCAGGAAGAACTTTTCTGGATAAAAGACAGTTATCTACCAAAAGGATATTAATGATTTTGAAATGAAAATAATCAAAACAACAACTGCATTTAAACACAAAATTATAACAATTCAAGAATAGCTTCTGCTACTGGAGGTACTTAAGAGCCTCTTCTATAATCCCAAGTAGTTTATTAGCTGCAGTCCAAGAATGGTACAATATATTATAGACGGCCAAAAGAGCCAGTCGCTCGGGTACCACCAAAGGCAAACTATTTTCTTTCTTTCTTGTCCTTGTCCTCAAACTTGCAGGAATGAGCTCATGATCACAGAACTTCAGCTGAGTTTAGGGATTGACTCCACTAGGCCCTCAGCCTACCAGCCAGCTACTGAAAGCAGTCTGCAAATGACAGTTGGTGCAATCGGTGTGTTGAAGGAGAAATACAAGTTGGGTTTATTCTCTGTGGAGATAAACTTACATGTTTTGTTGTTATGCAGTTATGCTGTGGCAGTGTGGCAGGGACCATAGAATTTCCCTCAGAACAGATTTCCTCAAGTTTCATCCTAACCAAAACCCATCCAAGAGGAACAGATGGAATTATTCTTGCTAGTCACACTTCCTACTGCCTCTGGCTCCTAGGTTAATATAGATTTGTCAGGGTTTTTAAAAAAAATAATTGTGCAGAAGCTGGCTTTCTCTCCTTCAGTGGGGAATCTACGTGTTTTTCTTAGCACCTCTTTCCTCAGACCCCAAATCAAGTGTCTAAACTTTAAATTAAGGAACTCTCAAAGCTGTTTTATAACAGGATCTTGATCCCTTATTCCTAATAGCTAAGTGAAACAATCAACTTATTTCACTTTGGTGTTCCTCTTAGTCTTCCGTGAGTTTGACACCCATGCCTTAGTGGCTGGTAAATGGTTAGGAGAACCCAACAGTATGAAATGAACTTCGGTACACCTTTGTCTACCCTTGCTTACTTATCTATGGTCAGGAGATTGCAAATAGTGGAAAGAAATGGGATACCACTCATGCTGCAGATACTCAGAATCCTCTTAACTATTTGCTAAGTATGGGGTAGGAATATCTACACATTCTGGGAGGAGCCTTCTCCTCCGGTTCTTATGTTAGCTAAAGCAATCTAGCCTGGTCAACCTTTAAGCAACACTAGGCAGCACTAGAGGACAAGGCTCCATCAAGTCTTGTCTCTAAGGGATGATTGAATGTCTTCAACTCTGAGCTGCTTCAAGAGGATTCACTGAAACTATCAAAATTATTTCTCCAATGTGCCAAAAGAAAAGGCACCTTCTCCCTTATATGTGTCCAGTGAATGCTTTCATTGCTGGGTGCCAGAGTGTCAAGATATGTGTATGGTATGGTGTGGTGGTTTTGGTGGGGAATGTCAACAATATCAAGATGGCAGCAATAACTGTGGAATGGAGTCACTTTGTTGAAGTGAATCTATATCACTTTACAGAAATCCAGTTTTCCATCAAGGTTTCCGATTAAAATGTTTGCTACTTTCCCAATGTTGATCCCAAGGTGCAGACCAATTATTTGCTTTTCAAACTGAACTTTATTTTAAAATTCTCAACAGGGTTGTCATTTTTTTGTGTAGGACCTCCTACACACCCATTCCAATTTGCTGATGTCTTAATGTGTCCAAATAGGCATTTTTAAAGCCTTAATGAAAAGCCTCCTTATTTAGCAACAATAATCAATGAAGTTGCAATTTGTCATGCCTCTCCAGAATGAGTAAACTAGATCTCTTACTGGGCTAGGCTAACTCATAGGTCAAATTTTCTTCTTCACTTGACTTGAGGTTTGCAGGATGTATCAAAATACCAAGTTTCTTGAACCGGAGCTTGGGTTCAGTGAATTCAGAATTAAAGAAGCAATTTGTTTTAAATATGTTGTGTTAGGAACTGCATGGCATACTTCCAATCTTTTCAGGACCTACTTAACCTAAGCTTCTGCTTAACCTACTTTTTGTTATTTCAGAGAGATTTTTGCATCCATTGTTATTAAAGGCAGAAATATTTGCTGTTTTACTGCCAACCATTCAATCATCTGCAGATATCCAAATAAGTCCATCACTATTCCATAATATAGTAAAGTATTTTGTTTTCCAACATTCTCACTTACCTGGAAAGCCTCCAGAAATGTTGCATGTTCTGTATGTTTTTCTTTTACATCTAACAACGTCCTGTGCAATTATCCTCCTTCAGTGGCAGATAATTCAGTTATAAATTCAGTTAATTTGTGAGCAGAATATCAATAATTTATTTAGGTATTAATGATGCTGATTGTACAGGATAGAAACATGATACTTGGCTTCTTTTTTTCAATCCATTAAAAATAGGTGACTTATTTTGTTTCTTTCCGTTCAATCAAAAGAAAACATTAGAATTTGATATATATTTAGCAAATATTTTCCTTTTTAAAGTGGAAGTAAGGTTTACTGGACTGGAAATAAATGGTTTTGAAAGAGGTTTTGGCTTTTTTTGACGTGTCAGATTCTTGTTTTCATCATTATCTGCATTTAAAGGACGCTGCTCACTTCTTCCTTCAAGGATCTTTTTAAAAATGCATTTCTTCTGATGTTAACTTTGGCTTTCTTTTCCCATCTTGTTTCTGAATCACTCCACCATGTAATTGTATCTCACTGAGATAAGTTGTGGTTTGTTCTGAGTTTAAAACACTTATAATTCTATTTAATTAAATGGCTGGTTAGCAGAATGCTGAAAGTTAAGCCCAGTTATATAAAATAATGCTAGGGAGAAGTTTTATTCTATCTTCATTTACTTGAACCATCCTCCTATTGCATCACGACCATATAAATAAGTTATGTGATACTCAGATCAAGTTCACTCCTGACTTTAGATTGGAAAGTCTTCAGGTCAGGAAGGCAGAAGTATAATATGAATCAAGGTGACAGGAATGGCTTTTGAATAATTTTCTTAATCAGACACCTTCAGCAACTCCAGTCTCGTTGCTTGTTTACCAGACAAGCTTCCACTAGATCTATGCTTTTTTTTCTTAATTGCTAGGCAAGTTTTATTGAACTGAGCCTTAATTAGGGCAGCTGTGATTGTGTTGGATAATTAACTGGGCTTCATTTATAATTATTTTTTGAGAGTTGAAATTGTTTTCCACATGTAGTGACACACAGTACTAATGGTTAAGCTACAACCCTTTGATTTCTGTAATATTAATAAGTGATGATAGTGTGTGACTGGATGTATACAAAGCCCTTGCTGAAAATTGCCATTTGCTACCTGCTTCTAGAAAAGTCTTTATAGATATATTAACCATGGCAAAAAAAAAGTCTCTCTCTCTCTCTCTCACACACACACACACACAAGAGAGAGACTTTTTATCTATGTTTGCTGAAATTCCCATTCTTTGCAGCTGTTAAAAGTGTTTTATTTTGCTTTTAGTCCTTTAAAATAAAAGCCAACAATGAAATGAAAATCAGCATTGTGCGAGTAGGATTTAGGATTGAAACAGACCATCTAAGAAACAGTTATTTGACAATGGAGGACTAGGAGGGAGGCTGGCCCAACCATAAGAAAGAGTGAGCGCATCAGCCAGCAAATGCCATGGTAGAGAGTCACAAACTAGACAGAGAGTTTTTGTCTTGGTCCACTAAATTGGCTTTTGATATGGAGGAAGAATGATATTCCACAGTGCTAAAGTACTACTAGTCCAGTCAGCTTGGGAACACGTAATGAGGCAATAGAATATCTTTTCTTAACTACACTAATGAAATGTTTGGGGCCGACTCTCCAGCAGAATGTTCAAACTATTGTATCATCCTGATCATCGCCCTCGTCATCATTACTACTACCATCACATTTCTTAAATATCCATTCATTTATTATTCTTGACTGAAGTATCTGAAACAAATCTTGATGAGTTTTTTTTTTTTAAACAATCCTTTAAAAGTGATTCAGAGTCCAATATTGCTACACGTCTCTTTATGCTTTGGGGTTGACCACTTTGCAATCCTGGGAGGAGGTGTTAATATCTAGTATGTTGCTAAGCAACTGCACAGAAGGTCTTCCTTATCTAATTGTGGATGACTGCTGGGTAGAAGGAACTGTTGATTATAAGAATGGAAGAAGACACAGAAAAAGTAGGGCAAGAAGGTTGTGGACATTGAGTCATACAAAGGAAATTCTCCTTTAAGAAGTTTTTAAAATTATAACCCACTGTTCAACCCTGCAGTTTATTGAACGGCATACAATAACATGCAATGAATTAAAATAATATAACACAGTCATCCTCAGTAACAATACAACTGAAAGCAGTCAGGGAGAACAAACAAAATGAAAATCAATGTAATACGGTGAAGTAGATAATATCTTGATGATGAAATTCTATTAAGTTGTAGGCAGTTGAACTAAAACAGTGTAAATATAGAAAAATGATATTTGAGCATAAATAACATTCAACAATATAAGGTACTTGGGGAAGCAAGTTGCCTGAAGATCTTTTTGAATGGATAAAATGTTACAAAGATAAATTCTAGAGATTTTTACCTCCCTAATCTATGTGAGAAACTTAGCTCAATTGACCAGGCAGGAAAGGTTGAGAAGCCCTGTTTAAGTGTTACAAAAAGGATTAAAATTTAGTAGGCAAATGGACTTCCAGAAGAAGCATGGCGACTTGAAACATCACCATATAAGTAAAGTTGATGACCGTGGCAATGACTAAGACTGGTCCTTTGAAACCTCCTCAGATAAGCAGATGGTGGGAGACAGAGGTGGGCTCCTACCAGTTTGGACTGGTTCTATAGAGTAGGTAGTAAGCCGCTGGTGACGTCACAGAACTGGTTTTGGTCTGTGGATGCCACCATCTTTTTTGGGGGGGAATTTTTTTAATTTTTTCTGGGTTTTTCTTCTGCGCATGCACAGAAACCATGTTTCAGGCACTGCGCATCTTATTTCTGGCCTTTTTGGGGGGAATTTTTTGGAAGCTTTTTGTACTGCACATGCACACACGTGTGAAGTGTACGCGCGACCACGTGGCACGGGAGGCAGCAAACCGGCAGCGAAGTAAGTTAGAACCCACCCCTGGTGGGAGATCATTCACATGTGCTCTGGACATCTGCTTCTCACGAGAAGGAGTTTTCCCTGGGTTTGAAGTGCAGGGGGATGAAGGGACTACCCATCTTGCTTGCAACCACAGCAGAGCCTTTTAAAGGACACTATTCACAACTGTCACTTTCTAGTCACTTTTTGAAATTGCCTATTAACCATCTTAAAGCTATTAGAGACTTTCAGAATAAAAAGTTTGAAAGTTGCTAAGTGAGTTTACCTTCAACTCTGGAAATTAATTACATGCTTAATATTTTTTTAAATGAAATAAACAGCAAAAATCTAAATAAAAGTTTGATCTAAGAAACTTATACATGGATTAAGATTTCAGTTCAATTTGAAATACCAACTTTTACTCTAATATTTTGAAATTACAATATATATATATATGATACCTTGCAATAAGGTAATTGCATGCATAAAGGTGGAAAGATTCAACAAGGGAGGAATGGTGGGGACAATGATGGAACTTGCTGAGATGGTCAAACTACTTCCTTGATTAGAGAAAAGAGATAATACCTATATTTATTGCTGACTGGATATCCTATGGATGTCTTCATAAAACAAAACAAAAAGAATTTATGATTTATACTTTTGATGATTAGGATAGATTATAGAAAAAAGAGAGTCATAACTTTAGAAAAAGAGATAAATGTATGATTGTAAATGTTGTAAAGAAAGTCAAAAGTTACTTGTTGGTATCTCTTTTTTTCTTTCCTTTCTATTTTTCTTTTACATTTTTTCCTTTCTTGCACTTATAGTTTTCTCTTTCACTTCTGCATTTTTTTTCTTCCTTACTTTTATGTTTTGTAAGTTTGTATTAGTTTTTATCTTTCTTTTTCAAACTTTCATTACATTCAATAAAAATATTTTTAAAAAACATTTTGGGATTAACTCTTAAAAACAAATAAGTTCTCATGGGAAGCACATTTATTTGGCTACATGATCATTGTAAGTCATACCAAAGGTAAGCAACTTTATGATTTAAGAACCTGGATACCAGAGGGGACTAAAAATTCTTAGTAGAAGTGTTAGTACTGAGACTTAGAAAATGACACCAAATGATACAACACTGGTAATATTAAAGGAGATAGTTGAATAACAGAGCTAAAAATTAGTAGCTACCATTTCAACAGTGTCAGTAATGATGTCTGACTTTATGGATAGGCTATGTCCTAAAGATATCCGTGAGGAAATTACAGACATGAGGCAAATTTTGCCTGACATGACCGAGAAAATACTGAAAGTGGAATTACAAATAACAGTTCAGGAGAATTATTTGAAATAGGATGCTTTGTCAGATACAAAAGAAACTGGCTGACGTTTTAAAATTGAAGGGGAAATACAAACAACAAAACTTTGTGGAGCATTTGTAAAATTTATTAAACCTGTGAAGACATCTATGCAATGGGATAAAGAAGTAAAGAGAAATCAAATCCTGTGACGAGATTTAAATGTACTAAATATCAGTACTGGTAAAACTAAAAATAATGAATATAAAGTTTGTTTATTTGACAAAACTTAAAATCAGATTTTTGTTTTTGTACAGTTCTGGCAATTGTTTACAAAGTTTTTGTTGACAAAAGTTGGTGTTTTATGGATTTGCTTACAAATAAGGGATGCGCTATAGACTGAAGATGTTTCTGTAACTTTATAGGGGATGAAGAGATATTAACTTTGTACTCGCAATGACTTAGAAGTAATTTCTTTATATATTTCTTTTTCTTTCTTGTACTTTTTCATTCTTATTTGCTTTTCTCTTTTCTTTAAGTTTCTTTTAGTTTGCATTAGTTTTTACTATTGTAGTAAAACTCCTTAATCGAATTATACACACATATAGTATATATGTATGTATGTACTTACATTACAAGCCAACCATTTTAGTAATGGATTCATTAATCAAGGCATCTATACATCTCAGCAGGAATCACTGTATATCTCTGTAGTGATTTGTGACATTTCTTTTCTGCAGTATCTTCTATTCTCTGTGAATATGGGTGACACTTTCTCCCCCAACCTCTCTACAATTCACAGGTAATTATGGAACTCATCTTCCTATTAGCGTAAGTAGGGTATATCATTGTCACAATTCCAGCTACTAAAGAAGACAGGTGAAGAGTGAATTGTGCAGCGGGGTGGACTGGCCACTGAAAAATAAAATCAGTGCTGCTCTAAATATTCTTCTCATTTGAAAAATGTATATTTTGCTTCACAGCATAAAAGTATTGTAGAGAAGATGGAGAAAGAAATTAGGAAATATTTTGTATAATATTGCTTTACAAATAGTATACCCTTAATTAAACAATTACTGCAAGTGTTTATTCCTAGTTGTTATGAGTATAATTCTATTTTTGTCTGCTCCCCCCCCAACTTGGTTAATCTTGCTCATTTCTGATTCTTCAGAATAATGAATGGAGCTTTGCATTTTATAAATAATAAGCTCAATTTCTTCTAGAGAAAATATTAACCCTGTAACAACAGTTTCAGAACACTTGCCACAAATGAATTTATTCTGCTTCTTCTATAAGGTAATTCTGGACTAAAATACTCACCTCTCCCTGTTTTGAGAGTATCAAAGGGTTTAATTTATTTAATCACTGTTTAAGTAACTTGAATTTTCCTTAAATACTAGTCAATAAGAAGATTAAAGCATAAATGCCAGTAAATGTGCTCTAAATATCAGGCTCACAAACATACTTCCCAGGTCCTGGATCCTCTTAACCATAATCTCCTATTGAAAACAGAATAGAAATGTCATCCTTATGAACATTTCATGAATTTATGATTAAACAAGTAATTATGTACAGTACCTTTAGAAATCGGATAATTAAAAAAGAGAAAACAAGATTCTTGAAGTTTTGATATTTAAGAACCTAATGCTTGACAAAGATTTATCAGTTTTCAGGACTTCATTTTGAGAGCTATACAGTAGTTCTTAACTTTATTTGAATTATTGCTGGTTTTTAACACCAATTTATATTCAATATATTGGCTGTTTGTAAACTGTAATGATGACTAGTTTGGCATTACTTGAATTTAAGGCCTTCTACCATAATATGTCTTACAATCTATCCCCTTGTGAGAGAATAAATAAAGATGATTAACATCCCCAATCATCATTTTTTATGTTCTTTCAAAAGTTAAAGAATAAGAGGGATTCAACCAGAAGCGTCGCAGCCAGCCAGTCTGGAAATAGCGGGCTCTGTAAAAATCCAGGCTGACAAACTGCTGTCAGGGAAGTCTTCGGACCGGATCCATCCTGTAGGGACAAAGAAGAAGGAGAGGCACCTTGGAAGACCAAGAGAAATAGGCAAGTTCCTTGGAGGTTGGAGAGAAACTCTTTGATCCAGCGGTGGGGGCAATAGTCATGGCGACCATCATGAAGATGGGACAACTGGAATAAGGTTTGTGCAGGAGCGGTGATTTAGACAAACTACTGATACCGGGTGAGTGATTGACCAACTCACAGGTAAAAAAGAAACTTAAAAATAAATTTAAAAGCTGTCCTTGATGAGGAAATAGCAGCTAATTGGCATGGGGGAAAATCAATGGAGGTAGATGAACAAAGCGGAAGTTTAAGCACCAGCACCAGCCCAGAACAGAGAGTGAGATAATTAAAATATTATAAGAAGAAACACGAAAGAAAGCAGTTCTGTAAGAAGATTGGAAATAACTGTAAAAATTTTGAATGTTGAAGAAAGAACAAAGGAAAGTGTAAAATAAAATAAATAAATAATTAAAAAAACCTGTAAAGGAAATTTTACAATTGGATTTGGAATTGGATTTTAATCTTGAAATTGGGAAATATAAAATTAAGAAGAAGACGGACATTGGGGAATATTTATAATGTGGATTTAACACAGAGATTGGTTATTTTGTTATTTTATTGATTGGAATTGTGGATTGGAGAGAGACATCTACTGGTGGAAAAAAGAACTACAACATATATTACAAAGTGTCCTTGATTTACAAGCCATGAGAAGTTTTAAGGAGGGCTTGTTTTTCTTTTAAGCTGCTTGATCTCGACAACAAAGAAGGTGGACTAACAGAACTGTAAACTGAAGTTAAAACATCGTGAAAATAACAAAATGTCCCAGTAACTAATTGAAATGATTAAAATAAGGCATGTATCATTTAAATTTGAACTGA
>JANHFT010001446.1:185918-202096 GCA_032467955.1 Pseudoxenodon macrops
TGACATGACAAAATCAATGGGGGAAGCCAGATTCGCTTGACATGATTCAATTAATAACTGCAATGATTCACTTAACATCTATGGCAAAAAAGGTCATAAAATCAGGTGCAATTCACTTAACAACCACCTTGCTTAGCAATGGAATTCTGTGGTCCCAAGTGTGGTCATAAGTCAAGGATTATCTGTAGGCCGAACATCTAAGAGAGAGAGTGCAAAAGAGTTTAAATGAAATGCTTACAAGTTCTCATTAAGAACAATATCTCATTTCTTTCTCCTTCAGCATCACCAAATACTAATTATAGAGAATCATTTTTATTTTGACTAGGGAATAAAATGGGCACATTCAAGGATGTCTCTTTATGCTGAGCTTTTGATTAATGGCAGCATGTTTCCATTTGCAAAGGGACTTCTTGAGTGCAAGGAAATGAGTGCTGGGAATGGCTTTATAAAGTTGATTTGTTTTGCACAGTGGCCTAAAATCTTCACGGCTGTTCATCAGTGATTCATAAATGCTGACTGATAATTGGTCTGGCAATAGTATTTAGCAAGCCGTGGCATGGCTTATGTTGTGAACTGGAAAGATGACAAATAAGTGACCTTTCATAGGCTGTTACTGGTTGCTTTCTAGTGCGGTAACTCAAGGACAGAACACATGTTCTGCATGCACAGCCCCAGAGATCTCCAGAAGGCACTGAAAGATTTCTGTTTAAAAGCCTGGAGAAGTTTTGTGAGTCAGAATCGGAAATAAAAAGTCTTGCATTCTGGCTTTTGAGGTAAAGCTGCGGCCTGCATTTTAATTGTAAGGCTTTGCCTAGGTATATTGGCAAAAGAGCAGATTTCTGTCAGTCTCAGAAGGAGCACACACACACGCATGCACACACACATATCCCAAATTGCCACTCAGGTAAACTCCCTTATAGTGACCAGCAGTCCTAATTAATTTCATTGTAGCTATGAATACGGCTGCCATTCTAGCCATTCCTCCTATCTGCCTAAAACAACAAGGAAACAAAGAGTGGTAAAAGAGCTCTTTATAAACCGTCAAAAGCGGCATCAATTTAAACATTCTCATTTTGAAAACGTGAGCCTATTGCATAATTTGCTCCTTTATTTTAATAAATGAAAAACACCCACCTCTGGTAGTTGTCATCTGTGTTGAACCAGGTTAAGTTGCTTGACATGTTAATATTCACTCACAGCCACCCATATAGGGATCTTGGGAAGATGTCCAGAACACAGCATGTTTCTTGTCTCATTTTTTGTGTGGAGAATTTAAGCTATGGGATAGGGCTGAGCAGGACGGACGGGTTCAAGGGCAGCTGTTTGAGCACATGGGGTGTTTCCATCAACCTTACAAATAAGGCAATGATGGCAAAACCTATGACATTCGTGTCAAAAGTGACATGTCACGGCATTTTGGTGACACACCAGCGTTCATCAACATCCAACAACTATTCTCAAAAGCACATCCTATTCTCACACAATCTCCTGAAAATGAGTTTTTTACCTCTTTTTTTTTGTAATTTATGTAATACATAGAATCCCATGTGATTGGAATGTATTTTTTTTAATGAATGAATATATCAATAATTATTTCTCTTTTGTTTGAGGACAAGCAGACCACACCAGCAATGTCAAGTTAGGCACTTTCTGAACTTTTGACACACTGAGCGTATAATAGGGTTCACCATAACTGAATTAGGACTTGGGTACCCTTTAGTGTCTTCAGAGAAGAATTGTGAATCCCTCAGACGTACACAACTTTTCCTCATAACAATTTGCAATAGCTCTTCATTTCTAGCTGATGACTGACATTTGAAGGCTTGCATTTGCTGGAAGAACATAGTTGAGGGCTTACCTCATTGCTGGATGACTGTCCCTATTTATGAGGCGGTATGTCCCAAGCATTTGGGTCAGCGTCTATTTATTCTTGCTTGTTGGTCAAGCTAGTGGACAGTTGACTCTCTCCTGGCAGAGAAATAGGCCAATATTTTTTTAATCTGAACAGATTACAAAAAAAACCTAACTGAAGATCATGAAGTGAATTGTTTGAATGATAAATGGTTTTCATTATTTAGGTAGAATAGCTGTTACATCTTATCACATTATGTACATTTATTAAAAGCCATTATCTTAGCAAGCTTTTTTTTTTACCGGCAAGGTACAGTCTCCCGTCATATTTGGAGGATCCTGGGCTTGAGAAACGGGCCTAATTAAGCAGAACATTTCTTACAATTCCCAAATTCAGGAAGCAGCAAAATTGCATCTTTGTTGCTGATGGTGAGGGTGTAATCATGTTTATATTAAAATAACACATTGGACTCAGTCTGGCTTTCTCTGGAGGAGAGGCAGAAAAAGAGAAACAGGGACAGAGATAGAGAGAGATCAGGGCATTGTTAAGAATTAAAGGCCATGCACATTGGGTGATTTATTAATTTGGAATTTAATTCTCCAACCTCATACTTTCTCAACGTATTGTTAAAGACACTGAATGCCCAATTAATTATTCTACAATGAAGACTCCTTTGATATTTCTCTTCAGTCTTACTGTCCTCCTTCAGTGTGCTTCTTCCATTCATATTGCCTCAAGTCACTTTGTTTCTCAGGCTTTGGCCTTTTGCCGACATTTTGTTTTTCTGCTGTTAACAACTGATTTTAAAGATTCATTCTTTTATCCCTGTGACATTCCCTTTAATATGTTTTGCTGGAATCTGCAGGCTTTCCTCCTAATTTTCTTCAGCTGGATCTCTACATTTTAAGGAAGCCTTCTTTAATGTTTCATTGACTTTGTTATTTAACCATGCAAATGTCTTCTTGGATTCGTTCATTTTCCCGCATCTTGTAAAAGTCATTTTATTCAGCCTAATTGTTACATTTTTAAATAACTTCAGGATTGTGAAAGGTTTTGAACTTCACGACTCTCTCCTTACACTTATTTTAACAAAAATTCTTATTTTTTTCAAAAATTCCTTCCTCTTATATTAATTATTTGTTTGCACTTCAATTTTTTGGTAATTTTCCACTCAGGTTTTGCTATTTTTTTTAAAGATATAAGCCATATGCCAATGAAATTAAAAATAAATGCAACAAAAGTCAAAAATAAATAAGGAAAGCTGAGGTGAGTAAATTTTGCTTGTTTGTCGCATGCAGTCATAAAGCTGAGCTTGCTTTTTATTCATTTTTAAGCATGATAAAGGGCACTTCCACGCCAGTACCATTTCTGCTCCCTAGAAGCTGTTTGGAAATGACTCACAATTATCTTCATATTTGCAAACCCATAAATGATGAAGACAGAAAATGCTCTAAATTACTGATGATAATAACGGCATCACCCTCTTCTCCATACAAAGGAATAAAAAAAGCAATCTAGTGCTTTGAACAGGCAAGGGGAAGGAAGAAACTGCCCGAATCTTGTTGTTACTTCTGCTTACTTACCTGAGCAGGTAAATAGGAACTGCAAAGCTGTGAAGCCTCTTCCTTCTAAAACTGGCAGGAAGGCTAAAATTCAGGAATCAGGCTAGAGGAGAGAGCCTTCCTGCCCCAGCAGGGATAATGGCCCACTCCCAAATTCCATTAAGCTCCAGCAAGCTTTACGTCCTGGTTTAAGGCTGAGCAGGCAACTGGCTCAGTTTACAAGTGGTTTATTGCCAAGTAATATTGCAGTCAATTACTAAGGCAGACAGAGATTTGGCTATGCTGTGTAGATGCTCAGGCCCTCTGGAGAAATATAGGGAGTACGCCTTGCTTGATTGCCAGACATGGCACACAAGGTGTTCAGTCAAACTGTAGGATATAAACAGAACACAAATTCAGGGAAATAAGACACATTGCAAACACAGCCACAATAATCCAAGAATCAAATGCCAAAGAACTTGATCAGGTGATCTTATTTAAAGACATGAGGATCAAGAAGCAGAGCAGGAAATAAGGAACCCAGATCTGTCAAGCTGTTTCCAATAGAAAGGTCATTGGCGGTGGTTCTTCTTAAACAGCTCAGATGCAGGTATGAATCAGTTCCAGTCTTTGGCATCTTTCCTTCTTGAGCAGCTGAGCAGATCATTTTTTCTCAACTCTTAGAAACTGCTGGGGCTTGATATCTGGCCAAGATTTGGCCTCTCAACACCTGACCTCTCCTGCACATGTTCCTGCTGAGACTTGCAAGTCTGAAAGCACAATCCCGCCCCCTCCATTGCCTTTACTGCCCAAAAAACTAAGGAGGGCCTCTTTTGAGCCTCTTACTTCACCACTTTCCAACTGCAATCTATAGTGTCTATTATCTGACCATTTTGGTGCAGTGGTTAGAGTGCAATACTGCAGTATACTTCTGCTGACTGCCGGCTGCCTGCAATTTGGCAGATTGAATTTCACCAGGCTCAAGGTTGACTTAGCCTTCCATCCTTTCAAGATGGGTAAAATGAGGACTCAGATTGTTGGGGGCAATATGCTGACTCTGTAAACCACTTAGAGAGGGCTGTAAAGCACTGCCAAGTGATACATAAGTCTAAGTGCTATTGCTATTTCCTTGGAAGTACCTCTTTGCCCATCTCCCAAGGCACCAAATGATCCATGTGATTAACCTAAGAACCTCCTTCCATTCATGGCAGTGAGAGACAATGTTAGAGGGTAGTTATAAGACTAGCAGGGGAAAAAAGAGGAAGTCAAAGCAGTTATTACAGCATTATATTTCCTGACCTGTCTTGACGTTTGTTGTGACTAATTCAACTGGATATGAATGCCATTCATTACACTGCATTACTCTTGTTGCAGTGCAGGTCAGTTTAACCCAAATTGCCTCTATAAATATCTCAAGGTGAAATAAACGCAGAGTGAATCAGGACTAGCATTAAAAATACAGGATGAACTCTTTAGTGGCTCTCCTCTTTTATAAGGAATCATTTTAGAGCCAAGGAAAACTTTGCCAGTTTAGTTGCTTCCCTAATTCAACCAGTCCATGATGGTTATTTTCAGGAATGCCCTACTGAAAAGTTTCATTGCATGGCAGTATTTCAGCCCATAGAATAGAGCAAATGTTGGTGTGAAATACTGTTTATGGCTTCTGCAAGGACTTCAAAGTACACCAGTCAGGAGCATGAAGTCATAAAATAAAGATGTATGTTTTAATTTTCAGCTGGGATCTTGGTAGTCTATAAAATTGAAATACTCCACCATTATTGGAGTTTGCTTTACATCATTATCGTGCCCCCCAAATCCTGCCTGTGAAGTCTGAAGACATGGTAATTTTTAAAAATGGGGCAGGGGAGTGAAAAGTGTCCATATGAAAAATGCCAAAATGATAGATGGTAGATGTTATATTTGCCTGGAAGTAGACTCCTGGGTAGGAAATGCCCATTTTTTTGTAAAGGGAGTATTAGGGGTAGAAGAATTTATCTTGCAGTTCCAAATGACAACATGTCAAGCCCTACACAGATTTCTCCATTAGAGATTATGTAAGCGGTTAAAAGGTAGATGTAACAAGAGGCAAATTCTAGCCCACTTTTGGTTACTAAAGCCCGCTGGATTACTTTGGGCCACTCACTCTCTGTTGCCTTTAGGCAGTTGTTGAGGAGAAAACAGGAGGCAGGAGTTCTATGTTTGTTGCCTTGAATTCTGAATGAAATTTTGAAAATTATGTGCAGTCATTAGGTTAAGGAGAACTTTTTACTGGGGTTATAGTTCTCACTACCTCACCATGTCACTGCTGGTGCTCATTCATAGAATCATAGGGCTGAAAAGGAACTTGGAGGTCTTCTAGTCCAACCCCTTCACGGCGGGAGATCTTATACCATCTCAGACAAATTGCTGTCCAGTCTATTCTTGAAAACTTTCAGTGATGGAGCACCCACAACTCCAGGAGGCAAATGGTTCCATTAATAGTTTGTTCTCACTGTCAGGAAATTTCTCCTTAGTTCTAGGTTGGATCTCTCTAACTAGCTTCCACCCATTGCTTCTTGTCCTGCCCCCAGATGCTTTAGAGAATAATTATGATAATGATAACAGTGCTAAATAAACTGTATCTACTCCTAATCTGTCTATACCACCAATAATGGATGGCATGTTGTTGTGGTCCAGGTTTAAGGTCTCAATGAAGCTAAACGATATTGGAAGATCATATAGATTGAAGCAGGGTCTCTCAAGCAGGTGCTGAGAATTGAACTAAGAACATTTCAATTACCCATTCTGAATGCTGAAACCCAGAAAGGAAGTTTCCATACCAAATCAGCTGTCACCAAGTCAACAAGAGCTACATTTACCGCTATAATTTTTTGATATCAAGTGACACGTGAGCTATAGAATTTGATTTTCTTTGCTAGGCACCAGGACAAGAAACTACAAAGCTATTGGAAGCAAAAATGTGGAGTCTTTCAGTGAAAATCAAGAAATCATGAAATGCTATTATAAGTCGAATTTCTTAATGCATGAAATTTAGAAAATAAAATTTGTGGAACCAAATATCACCGAACAGCAATTTATAGACCACAGATGTTTCATGTACAGAAAAAGTCTGTAAAGGCTTTGAATGAATTACAACAACAGTTAAAAAATAATGAAAACAGATTTGAAACTAAAAAAGAAAATGTGCTACAAAAGCAGTAGAAGAACAAGTTAACATAAACAGCCATTTGGAACAAGTTAACATAAACATCTATTTGGGTGCTGCCAGGGAACATTCTGAACAGCTAATTCAAAATAATGAAGTAGAACTACAATTGTCTAAATACCAAAAAGTTAGAGAAATTGCATTAAAGAAATTGCATGACAAAGATTATCTCCTTGGAAATTTACTCACAGAAATATTTAAATGATATTTTGCATCATGCATGTATGATTGCTCAACCAATTATAGTAAAAACAACAAAGCAGACTAATCAGCTTATGTACAGCCTGATAAATGCAACAACAACAGAACTGGATTATAACTTAAAAGCAATTCACCAAACCCAAAATCAGTTTTGAAAATAAATTAGCAAACATCTATATGATTTGGATTGACCACATAGTTAGATTTAAAATGTTTGGAAATTTGGGGAATTAATAGAAAATTGCAACAGAAAAAGATGAAAAACAACACTGTCTGCAAACACATAAGAACCTGGAAAAGTTGAAATGAAAAGAATATTTTTTTTCAAGAAGACTTTGCACTCTGACCACTATTTTTTTAATGTAGTTCTGATTCCATGGATGATAATTTTGAATAAAATATCATTTGGCAATGAATTATCCAAAAAATGGACAAAAGTTTCATTTTTGCTCTACATGGGTAATTTGAAATTATAGGCAGAATCATCTAGAAAAATACAATTGCTTTTTTGATATAATTCAAATCTTTAGTGATGCATTAAAATGGAATTTGGATTAGATAAGTGTGTAGCACTGGCAATAAAAAAGTAAAAATTGAATGCTTAGGTGGAATTTAACTAAAATTGCACTAAAATCCAAACATTGACAATGGAGCAAAGTACTGGGGTGTTCTAGAAGCAAACTCTATACTGCATGCCTAAGTATAAAAAGCAAACCAGCTGCAAATATGTAAAAGTGCTAAAATTGAAGATGACTGGCACAAATACAGTCAAAGCATTAATAATACTTGGGCTATCCCAGTAATATGCTACACAGCAGGAATTGTTGACTGGGCACAAGCTGAACTAGATGCAGATTGCAAGAGTAAAAAAAATGTATGAAAACACATCATACACTACACCCCATAAAATGGCAGAGAACATTTATATTTACCATGGAAGATTTGTGGACTTTGTTGCAAGTGAAGCAGACAATGGAGGATGAAATCAGAGGACTAAATGATTACCTGAAAACAACCAAAGAGATGATATTAATAAATGTCTGTAAGGAGAACATTTTGAGTGTGACAGAATCAAGGGTGGCATACAAAACTGAACAGTTATCAACAGTGAATGAAAATTTACAAGATTAATATCTACATGGTCAATATCTGGGGGGGAAATGAAGACAAGGTGAATAGTAATAGAATTTGGGAATGGCTTTAGATTGAACCCCTCAAGAAAGAAATGGAAGGATTACTATTAACAGCACAAGAGGAAAAAAGCAGAAACAAATGTGATTAAAATAAAAAAATTTAAAACTTGAAAACGATAGCAAATGCAAAGAGAAAGTAATGACTGCTAAACATCTAATAAGCAGCTATAGCAAAATTACCAGGTAATAAGACATGATAAGGCAGAAATGATACACTGGAATGTATGTATGGATTTGATTGGTGTGATCATAATGTTAAAAGGGTGTTTCAGAATGTAAATATATGATTTCTAAATCCATAAGGACTGACTTCTACCATACCACATTTATTGAAGAAAAGCAAGTTTTACTTATAGACAAGGCAGTGCATCTATATGTGTTGAAGAGTAGCTCAAAAGGAACTGGGGAAGATTGTAAAATATTGGGACTTAACAAATGAAATACAGAGATTGTTAACAATTATGTAATTATTAAGAGCAGTAAAAGTCCTAGCAATAAAATTGACAAAACAATTTAAAAATAATTATTACCTTACAACATTTAGTTTGCTCAGAACCATGTGAAGATTATGGTGATATTTGGATAATTTTAAGGCTTGGGAATAAAACTTAAATTTACTTTAAATTACTAGCATTTGCTGAGTATTCTTCAAAAAATAATAATTATCGGAACACTGGGTGTTACACCAAAAAATCTTGGATGGCACTTAGAAAATCTGCACATTTACAAAATTTCCATCTGAGAATTACAAAAGACCACACTGCTTGGATCCACACATAAACTACAGCAATACATTATGATATCCTAGGTTTTTGGGAAGAACTTGATACACATGAAGGCCAACACCAATAAAGAACTGGCAGCTGTGACTTCATATTGTTGTGAATAGATAATAATAATAATCTGGATAGTGGACATTGCAGTACTTGGAAACAGTAGAAGAGAAGAGAAAGAACTGGAGAAAATCCAAAATCCAAACAGCTGCAAATAGCAAAGGAAAAGGAAATATCAATACCTTCAAACAGAGATTGAGAGAATATGAAAAAAGAAAGAAATAGTGGTTGGTGCCATTGGTTCCTTACCAAAAGATCTGGAAAAGTACACAATAGAAATAGAAAGAATCTCAATTTATAAATTACATAGTTTTGTGTTTTCCAGGGTTTTTTCTTCTGCGCATGCGCAGAAGGTGCGCCCATGCAGCGCGGGAGGCAGCGAACCGGCAGCGGGGTAAGTTAGAACCCACCTCTGCCCCAGATGGTTGTATAGTCCACTTGTTTTTGCACTGTTCTGTGTAGTTCTCAAAGTGAATCTATCAATGGAGAATGCCATGATGGGCTTTGTTTGTTAGAAGGCTGCTGCAGAGCCTGAAGGTGTTTAGGGCTAAAAGGAAGTAACTGGCTTTAGATAAGATAACATGTGCATCAACAAATACTACCTCTATCTTTATGGTAAGTTTCTATTAGCGTAATCTTGCAAATCCCCTTCTTTCCATTTATCCTTCCAAAAACTAGGAAAGCTTGCTTCTGAAACGTTTCCCATGTTCCCTTTGCTTCTATGGACTGATATCACTTTTGCATGATGATTGTCTAGTCTGCAGTTCTTCCTCCTGTCTCGCAAAGTCATTCCACATGATATTATAAAAATCACCCAACCTGCTTCCTTGGCTAAGGAGGATTGAAACTTGGGTTTCCTGCTGGCAGTCTAGAACCTTTAACATTGCATTAATCAATGGAATGACTTGCCTCCAGAAGTTGTGGTTGCTCCATCACTGGAAATTTTTAAGAAGAGATTGGACAACCATTTGTCTGAAATGGTATAGGGCTCCTTGCTTGAGTAGGAGGTAAGACTAGAACACTTCCAAGGTCCCTTCCAACTTTGTTATTCTGTTAAAGGAAATAAGCATGAGAGCTAGGGGAGAAAATAGGGCCCTTACAAAAGAGGTTCTTGAGAGGAGAAAAACACACAAACAGATCTACATTAAGTACACTAGGGATAAGTCCTGTGAGATAATTATTTTGATAGGCTTTCAGGATTCTTGCGTTATTCTACTAGCAATAAAGATCTTTTCAGAAATGCATGTTGTTCTTGCTTCCCAAGCCTGCCCTCTTTACAAGATTTGGCAACTACTTTTTAAGTGCAGCTATCTCCTACCCCCTCATTCAAGGATAAATTCACCTGAACACAACCACACATCACCTCCTGAAAGGTCTTGACCAACCAAGAAAGATGTAGATAATAAAATAAACAGATGATTGCACTTACAGCTCTGAGGGCTCTGTCCATTTTCTTAGTACCAACAGGCTCAAATTCTTCCCAGACAATTATGCCAAATCATGTCTTAACCAGTATGTATGTATGTATGTATGTATGTATGTATGTATGTATGTATGTATGTATGTATGTATGTATGTGAAAGTTTATGCATCAAAATTTGTTCACAAGAAAGTAAGTCATTGGAATTTTGTTTCTGGTACAGAAACAAAGGCCAGAGAATTCTCCAATGAGAGGAGCCCAAAGCCAGAATGAATAATTTGTAATTGTTGCCAAAGCATATAGGATTTTCTTCTGATGGCTAAAGGCAATTATGAACTTCAGCCTAAGATGTTGCTCTCCCTGGCTCTTTCTTAAGCCATCTTTTAAAATCCCAGTCTAAATTGCAGTGGGTTGGCAACAGACCTGGGCTGGCATTAAGCATGGAAAAGGGCCACCACAAGATCTCATTGGTAATCCCCCTGCTTCCTGCACTTCTTACCAATGCAGGGAATGCAAGCCTTGCTGCTGCTCTACCAGTGCCTGTCATATATATTCCTATTTAATCTGCTAGGTCTTTTCTTTTTAAATTAAATGCTTAAAACTATTGTTATTTACACATGGCTATTTCTTGAAAGAAGATTAAACAGAGGCTCAGAACTGAATAGTCTCTATGAAAGAAATTCAGAGAAGATGGTAAAAACGCAAGAAGATTAGGTCACTCTCTCCCCTCCCACAACAGCTAAAGACATGGACCTTGGAGCTCAGCAAATCAAAAAGAATTAGGAGGAAAAGAGCTAATTAGAACATGTGTCATTCATGTGTTGGCTAACTCCTCCAGAGTCCCCTTGGCTACTTACTCTATTGAAAGAAAGTGACTCTCTGTGCAAAGGGAATCAGCCACTTAGTTTATTCTTAAAAGGGGAAGAAGCTGGAATATAACTGGAAGAAAATCCAAATAATGTTTGTGTGGTTTCATTGACCTCTGAAGGAGGATATGAGATGAACCTCATCATTTCTTCTTCAGTGTATTGTGGATTTGCCAGTCACAAAAATCAAGTCTGTTTTTAGAATTTCTTGAATGGTAAAAACTGTTTCATTGGCCCTGCAATACCGGTAGTTGCTTTCCTTGCGGATTATAGTAATCCATCCCTCATCATTGACTGCTGCTGGGTCATTCTTTCTAGAGTCTGTTGCTAGGTGTGCTTCCCAACACACATCTGCTCCAGGTTATGTTTTATCTACCAGGAGCCCCTCATATACGCAAAGTACAGTGTGTTTCTGATGGTGACAATCCTGACAGATTTTTCAGGCTCTTGTAAAATCCAGGTAGGATGTAATGAATAAAATGATAATTGAGAGTTGGCATAATGATAATGTAATCCATGTTCTAAATCATGTAATACCTCATTTCAAATACGTCCATAACTCTACCTGTCATTCTGAATATCTTAAAGAGTAGCCAGTTCCAGTGTGTATTCATCAGCTCTTCCAGTACCAGCCTACTGGTAATCTGAGAAAAGGTCTGAAATCAAAGCCACAGATTAGAAAAGCTACCGTATTTACTATATGCTGATGGTGGATGGTGAGATGTTCCTTCACTTTTCTGTCTCTTATTAACCAGAATATAATTTCCACAAATGCAGGTGAGATCTATGATTTCCAGTGGTGAGATTCAAATAATTTACCAACCGGTTCTCTGCCCTAATGACCAGCTGGGTAGGTGTGGCTCGGTGGTCATGTGACTGTGTGGGCATGGCCAACTCAATGTCACTCATGTTGATGGGCACTTCACCTTAGCTGTTACAATGTAATAATGGTTAACCAGAGGCAGTTTCTGTAAGCAGGGCAATAAAGGTTAGGCTAGAAACAACACCAGAATGTTTCCTTCCTGCCTTCCTTACAGGATTAGCCCTGTAAAATGAAAAAAAAACCAAAATAAGATTTCTTCCAACAACTGGTTCTCCGAACTGCTTAGAAAGTTAACAACCAGTTCTCCCAAATAGGTGCAAACTGGCTGAATCCGACCACTGATGATTTCCTCAAATGCATGTAAAATAATCTTCCTGGATTCCTTCTTCCTGTTGTCCAAAGTTCCTCAAGACTGTTTTATTTGACTGTGAGTGAGGTTCTTATGTAAAGGAATTAATCAAATCAACATTCCCCTTTCAGAAAGCTTTTCACCTGGTTTGCTCTGAGCATCTCATATTCAGGCTTTGCACTGCATTGCTTTGTATCCTATTATTATTGATTAAATAAATAGATTCAGGGATTATCCAAAGTATACAACTTTTAAAGGATCAAAACATCTGCCCTTGGAAATATTTGGATTTTAGACTTTTGTTTGGAAGGTTGTCATAAACACCAACAAATGCAAAGCAGGGCTTTTAAAATGACTTTTGTTAGAGGCATATTCGTGAACTATTCATCTGTGCTAAATGCATTTTGCTTGAATTGTATGTCATGTTGCCAGAAAAGAGTTGTTTCCATGCCAACTCATTTGCAGCATGGGAAAAACAAGGGGAGGGGGAGAACGGGAGGGGGATAGAATCAAAGCTACTAACATCTGGAAGATGTCAGTACTGATAGAAGCTACTTTCCATGAAAGGCAAAAGACTGCAGGAAGCTATGCCAAATAAATGCTGTGTATAGGCTAGCATACTTTACTGTAAATTTACCGCTCAACAGTGTATTACTGTTCCATTTTTGGCAATATATTAGCCCTAATCCTTGTGCCAAAGATAGATTTGCAATGAAAGGAATATAAATACCATCCATAATTCTAATGTTCGTGTTCTCTCTCTCTCTCTCTCTCTCCCTCCCTCCCTCTCTCTCTCTCTCTCTCATATTTTTATCTTAACATTATTGCCACAGCCACTGTCTATAATGCTAAGTGATCTAGTGAAAGTATTAAATGTCTCTTCCCACAGTATTTCTCCCTGTTCTCAATATTGCTGTTGGATCTTCTTTCATAAAAACCCACTTTTTCAACAAATTTAAAGAGCAACAGAGCTTGAAACAATAAAACTTGGTTTCAGTCCAGTATATTTTCTCCTCTTCATTTCTGCTCCTTTTCTGAGAACTCTTCCTGCATTCCTTGCCCATTTTCTTTCTTCCTTTTGTCCCAAGCAAGAAAATAATTAGAAATTATGTAGCTATACCTAAATTTTATGAAATGTCCAGGACTGGAGTTCGGTTACTTGTACGTATTTAATTTTAAGATTATTCAGGAGCTGTTGTACGCTTATGCTAATGGAAAGGAATAGAAATGATCTTTTTTTTTTGCTTCAGAGCACTAAAAGGGTTCTACTTTTCTCTACAACAGGCTCATAACTTCATTTAATTCATATTTGTACTGGCACTGTTATTGCAAGAGAAAATGTTTTATAGTGGAATTTTATGTTTTACACAGAATTACTAAATTCTGTGGCTGCATCTTCTCTTATTTTCCAATTGTAGTAAATATACCCCATGGTTTATATAGATTTATTTTCATATCCTAAAACTTTTATAAAAGTTTCATCCTGTACCCTGAGGGAAAATTTCCTAAAAAGAAATTAGATTTCTGGCATCTTGGATGGCAGAGACACAAGCAAAAAGGAATGGAGATCTCTTTGTGTTGTATAACACATTGGAACTAATACATTCACCCATAACCTATTGGAAAATGATTTTATTACTCCATCCAATAAGTATTGAACCGCACCAGTGTTAGGTAGTATTTTACTACAGATAAATTCAGATGCTTGGCAACTGGTTCATACATATTGCTGTCTCCCAAGGCCATGTGATCATGTTTTGTGACCTTCTGACAAGCAAAGTCAATGGGGAAACCAGATTCACTTAACAACCAGGTTTCTAATTTATCAACTACAGTTATTTGCTTAACAACTGTGGCAAGAAAGGTCGTAAAATGGGGCAAAATTCACTTAACAAATGTCTCACTTAACAACAGGAATTTTGGGCTCAATTGTGGTCATAGGTTGAGGACTACCTGTATTTACCCCCATTCATTAGCCCTTCAAATTAGTCCAGACAAGAAGTACATTTTTGAATCCTAACTTATGGTAAGGTTCCATTAACAGAATTTCGCAAGAGTGAAAGTATTTTTCCCCCCTGTTTTCCTTTTGCCCTCTGGGAAATTAGGAAAGGTTCTTTGTGAAATGTTTCCTATGCCCCTTTTCCTGCTATGGGATGAGATAGCTTATGCATGATGGTTTTCTACACTACAGTTCTTCTTCCTGTTTACCAAGGGATTTCCCACATACCATAATAAATGGGAAGTCATGGGGCGTATTAGATAAATTCAAGCATATTTATGATGTAACTGATATAGCCTAATATTACCAGATTTATATTCTATATTTATTTTGTACATATATTCCCACCTTGCATTTTCCCCATAACAACAACCCTGTGATGGGCTGGGCTGAGAAAGCATAAATGGCTCAAAGTTATCCATGCGTCCATGCTTAAGAGAGACCTAGAACTCCTGGTCTTTGGTTTTTCATCCAGCATCTTAGTTGTAAACACCAAATGGGCACAGAAAGCTCTAGATTCAGAATTCCCAGCAAAGTTATGCAGAACGACTCACATGAAGGTCTAAACTCTGTCAGTTCCTGGCCTAAAATAAATGGCAACATTTGAGGATTTTCATACTAATGATTTTTGCTTTCAGCCTGCTTGACATTTTGGCAATTTAATTTCAGGCCAAGCTAATCCTCTGTTGTCCTCATGGAGACTTACATGTAGTTTTCTGGCAGCAATATAGCAGTGGCTCATGGTTTTCTTTTTTTCAAGATGCTTTGTTAACTTCTCAATATAATCTACAGTGCTGGGATCTCTTGCTGGTCCAGTATTAACCAAATCTGATCCTGCTTACTATATTGAGATCAGCTGAAGTCAGTTGTGTACTATCACAATGAGCCACAGTCGCACAGTGGTTAGCGTGCAGTACTTCAGGCTACTTCTGCTGAATGCCGGCTGCCTGAAATTTGGCAGTTCAAATCTCACCAGGCTCAAGGTTGACTCAGCCTTCCATCCTTCAGAGGTGGGTAAAATGTGGACCCAAATTGTTGGGGGCAATGTGCTAACTCTGTAAACTGCTTAGAGAGGGCTATAAAGCACTGTGAAGCGGTATACAAGTCTAAATGCTATTGTTATCACCTAGCTGTCAGGTGATATAACATATGCCATATTATTGATAATTACCATGCTGATGGCTGAGCAACCTAGCTTTCCAATGTTCTGAAAGGCTTCAGGAGATCATATGTCATCTAGTGACATCACCTACACAACATGGATAAAGTCTGGTATTTGGGAAAGATTAAGGCATATAGTTTCTACAAGCAGAAGGCATTACAGAACAGAGGAGAGAAATTAGTACCACTATCACCCCTAAACTCCTTTCTGCAAATCCTAAAGTAGGTCAAAAATTATGATCCAACAATTGGCTCCATTTGCCATGAAATATTGAAAGTACAGACAGAATCCACCCAAATAGTATTGGGGGTTAGAAATGGTACACAGATAAGGGGCTGATTATTTCTGCTTTTACAGATTGTCGCAAACTCTGAATGTACAGATATACTACAATAATTTGTATTTATATATAAATGCAAATAGGATGAAATTTCCTGAACATTACCGAAGACATGGTATAATTTTATTAATCTAATGAATCTCCATCTAATATCTCAGAACAGATCCATCCATCCATCTGCAACCATAATAAGACATAGTGACATTAAAGCCACAACACATGTCATTATATTGTTGTGCAAATTACTTGATTATAAATTGCAAAATGACATAGAATCAAAATATGTGAGTCAGTTGACTGAGGATGCATATTTCATTGTCCTTCCTGGAAATGCCCAACTGCTTACCTGTCCATCCATCCTCTCTCTTTCTGGGAAAACAAAACAAAACAACAA